>JAJLXS010000098.1:0-39393 GCA_030571355.1 Maudiozyma serrabonitensis | reverse complement strand
AATAAGACGCATTTGGAAATAGTGTGTAATTTCTACAATGCTAGTATTGGAGATTTATAATCACGAAATGTCTAATCCAAAAAGTATATAAAGGGAACAATATTTCATGTGTTGGAATATTTTATTTCCCTGATTATTTTGTATATTATTTATAATTTGTATAATAAAGAGATCAGACGACTATACGTTGATTTCTAAATAAATTGTAGAAATAACAAGCGAGACAAAAAGGGTTAGAACTAACTAAGAGTTAGGGTTTTATATCTTGGGTAGTTCTTATACTATAAACTCAGTTAATATAATATAATAGTGACCAGTTATGGGTATATCCATGTGCCATTGTGTAGTATTGTAAGCCCCCTACAAGGGTCCGATTATCTAGGCCTAAAGTATATGGATATAGAAACTTAAACCTCATAATGCACTTTGCAACATAAATAAATTTTGTATCATATTAAAAGAAATGGATTCCTCTAATAATTCCAAAGTCCAACAAATTCCGACAGAAACATGCATTCGAAAACACATGAACGTAGACACCCAAGGAACGACTTAGGGTTATTCTACCACACAAATATTGAAAATCGGTAGCGACAAAAGCTTTACCTGGTTACAGAAATTATCAAATAACTGGGCGTGTGGCGTAGTTGGTAGCGCGCTCCCTTAGCATGGGAGAGGTCTTGGGTTCGATTCCCAACTCGTCCAATTTTTTGCCGTCATTGCTGATTGTGCTATAGTTTTTATTAAATTATATCGTTTGGCTTTTGTCACGTAGAGGTTCTAAATCACATTAAATGTTATTTGATAACGTCGACTCTTGGGTGTTGTTCGTGAAGAGACAATTATGACCTACTCAGAATATGGTATTTCGTCGATGTCAACTGAAATCTATAATCTATAAATATAGTATGGATGAGAAAAAAAGATGTTTTCGATTAATTACATCATTTTCAGAAGATACAATAAGAGGAGACCAAGAGATGCGAAGTTTAATTATAGCACATAATACCATCAACCGTAACGTATCTAGGATAAGATCGTGACATTATCAGATATTATTAATCACCATATTATAACTACCTTTATATTATAGTAGTCGATTGGTTATATGCACCTTATATAATCAATTTTCGTATAATTAATTAACTACAATACCTTCCTTTAAATTAAATAGCCATATCTCCTTGATGTCGCTACATTATTCTATTTAACTTAATACACCGGGAAAATATAAAAATTTTCCTTCACAGCTTGAAATCATAAACTCATCAGTAAGTCATCAAGTATTTCAATTTTTGAAACCTGAAATCTGGGACACATCTAAATTTAACAAGTTTAATATAATTTTGCTAATATTAAACATGCTCAACCATTCATTCAATTAAGGAACATTGAAGTCGGACCAAAAAGTCGATATATTGCCTTTCGCTGTCGTTTCTATAGTATAGTGGGACACCCCTATTGTGCTATTAGATAGGAAGATATATCCGAGATAGATTTTTAAAATGTTATTATAATTTAATATCGCCAGTTCAGTGGCAACTTTCCGTTCCAATTTAAAAAATACCATCAAGTTAACTGCAATGCTCTTCAAATAATTCCTAATTATAACAAATACGTTGGAATGCAAACGTTAAGCCTTTATTTTACAGTTTAAAATTGTATGCACCTATTTATTTTTATTTGCTCATCAGACGTTCCGGACTTCGCTTTACGGGAGACAACTTAATTCAATAGCGTTTATCGGCATACCCCAGATTTAGCGCAACTCATTTTAGTCTCCAGATAGGTAACACATAATTTCACAACTAGTCAGACTTGTGATCCTAAAACATTTTTTTTACATTGACACATTTATTATCACTACATGTGACTTGTAAGCTATCTCTCTATCAACTCGTTAATTAAGGAATATCACTTCATGGAAATAATAATGATAGCATTCTCTGATATAGCAAAAATGAACACGAGAAAATCATTGATTAATCGAATAAGTAAGATAGGTCATATTCAATGTTGTCGATATTACGCAAAAATTATTGTAAATGATGCATTAGAGTTATCAAGGAAATCAAATCAAAGGGAAGAACCTCTACAGGATTCACAATGGCCAGGTATGAAGTATCCCACCCCTTATGAAATTTTTGGAATAGATTCACAAGTTTCTACACATTTAACCAATGCTCAACTATCTGATTTAAAGAAAAAATATCACAAATACGTGAAAATTTACCACCCAGATATTTCTCTCTCAAGAGACATATTAGATCATGCCATAATAGGCAAGATTTTAACGACAGAAGAAAAAGTGAATAGATTTAAGACAATTTCCCAGGCTTACGATATATTAACCAATAAGAACAAAAAGAGATTATATGATCTAAACCGATCAAACTGGTCTCATGGAAGACCATCAACAACTGATTTGAATGATATTTTCCGTTCTAAGAATTTCTCATCTGATGACACTTCCAGATATTGGCATGCTGGTACATGGGAAGATATGTATGAGTTTAATGAAAGAAACAAAAACAATGAAGATGATTCAACACAACAACATAAATATGTAATATATTGGGCCATTGGGATGCTTATATGTATTGAAGGAAGTGTTCTACTAAGTAAGATAGAAAATTCTTTGGTTGGAAAAGTTGATTATGGAATTACTGCAGATGATGTAGAGAAAGGTTTATTTAGTTCTTATCAAAATTATGGATTAGATGATGACAAATTATCACGAATTAAGAGATTTTTATGGTTTAGATCTTGGGGGCTTTACACTAGTCAAGGTGAATTAGATAGAGAGGCAAAGGCAAACGAAACTCTTTTAAATTCTATTTCTGATCCTGAAACAGGAGAATTAATAAAAGTAAACAGGAAAGAACGCAATACTTCAAATAGTACAATTGAAAACGTATCAAAGGACACTCCAAAATAAAAATATTTGGCTAATGAAAACTAATTAAGAAGTTGAAATAATTTAAAACGGCAGCAAAACGTGCATTACATAATAATATTCTTAAACTAAAGTATACATATATGTATTTTATTTTATTTTTTACCAAATTGTATCCATTATAATATCCAGATATCTAGACTTCATCAACTCATTGATCCACAGGCCATGTTTTTGATCATTTTGTATTTTATTTACCTATAAATGCTGCCCATCGAGATCAATTTGCGTCAATGATTATATAATAACTTATTCTGTATGCACAGAAGTAGAGAGAATCTCCGTTGAATTGGAATTTTGATAGCGAAAAAAAAAAAAATATGAGTAACAATAATTTATGATAATAATCGATGCGATCGACGCTTTGTATGTAAGCTTATCACCAAGAAATGAATTCAGTAACTGGAAGGAAATTTTATTATAATACTATATTTAATAATAATTCAATTATTTGAATATGTCCATCATAGAGACTTGTTGTAAGTTTCTACTCATTTAAAGGTGAAAATCAAATCGAGAAAAGAATGGATTTCACTAAACCAGAGACAGTTTTCAAACTGGAAAATATTAGAAATGAATTGGTGAAAATGGAAGATTCCATTATTTTCCAATTCATTGAAAGATCACATTTCCCAACTAATGGTAATGTTTACATTGAAAACAATTCAACACTTCCGTTAGGTGATTTTGATGGTTCTTTCTTAGACTGGGCTTTAATGCACCTAGAAATTACTGAATCACAATTAAGAAGATTCGAATCGCCAGATGAAACCCCATTCTTTCCAGATAAAATTTTAAGTTCAATACTACCAAGCATAAACTTCCCTCAAATTTTGGCACCAAGTGCTGAAAATGTCAATTATAATGATAAAATTAAAGGTGTCTACATCAAAGAGATCGTACCATTAATTTCGAAATATGATGGTGATGATGCCAATAACTATGGTTCTGTTGCTATGACAGATATACAATGTTTACAAAGTCTAAGTAGAAGAATTCACTTTGGTAAATTTGTTGCCGAAGCAAAGTTTAGATCAGATGAAGAATTGTACACAAAATTGATTAAAGAGAAAGATATTGATGGTATTATGAAACACATTACAAATTCTGCTGTGGAAGAAAAAATTCTAGAGAGACTAACCACCAAAGCAGAAGTGTACGGTGTTGATCCAACTGATAAAGAAAGTCAGAGAAAGATTACACCTGAGTATCTAGTTAAAATCTATAAAGAATTTGTTATTCCTTTAACCAAGGAAGTTGAGGTTGAGTATTTACTAAGAAGATTGAATTAGAAATTAAAATGAAACAAACACTTTTAAAAATAATCTTTATGAAATGGGTCCTAAACACGCACAAAAAATACATAACAAATAAGTAAAATACTTTAATAAAATAGTAAAATTATTACCATACTATTAATTACCATTTATAACTACTATTATACATTTCTATATACATTCATTTGTTAAAATTAGCAAAACATACATATTCTTCTTCTTCATCTTAACCTAGCATTCTCATCATTATCTCAAATGTAGCAAATGTAGCACCATTAGCTGGAGCAGCTCTTATAATTGTGGGTCCGAACCCTTTTAAGAAGGCAGCCATACCATGTTTAGCATATAATTGTTTACCCACTGAGATAACAGACTTACCATATTTTGGTTCTTTCAAATTATCTGTTTGCATAACAGACTTTATCACATCTAGAGGATACACCATAATCCATAATGTTGTACCGGATAAAGCCCCGAACATACAAAGTTTCCAAGTTGGAACTTCTGTTCTTTTTAAACCTTTATTAATCTCATTAGCTACTAACGCTTCGTAAACCAAGAAATATGTACCACAACCATGTCCTTCCCTCAATAAAGTAGCATTGAATCCTCTCATTAAACCATTCTGTGCTCTCAGCTTTCGTATACAATCTAATGGTCCTTTAAATTCTGCATTAGGACCCGAAGAGGTCTGAGTCTGCAATCTGATTCTGACATGTTCAATTGGTGCTGCCAAAAAAGAATTACTGAAACCACCGGCTACACCACACATATAGTATTGAGGTAACGATAACGTTGAATTGTTAGGATTCTTATTCATACCATGAAAGAATCTTTTCATAGCTTCATTAATACCAAACTGGATAGAAACACAGGCACCTACACCTATCAATGGAGTCATAGTACCTTTATAAAAACCCTTTGGACCTTCATTCTTCAATAGATTTTTCACCACCTCTGCAGCAGATGTCCTAGTAGTGGCAGTTTGTAAACGAACTTTTGTAGTATCAAACGGCTGACCCACTAGAACTTGTGCGATCCCACCAGCAGTACCAGCTAATAAGTCCTTAAGAACTCTAGTATTATCCTTTACTTGTTGGATATCTAAATCATCTATTAATTGAGGAGTTGGAAATTCTTCAGACATGGTAAATCACTTTACTTTGAACACTCGAATATAATTTTTCTAGATTTGTATCAATATTGTAAATAATAAAAGATGCGAACTTGAACGAAACTAATTTGAACCCAAAACAACGACAACTCTTTACAAAAATGCTATGACAATTATGTGAAACAAGAACTATATATATATATATATATTATGCAACTGACCAACCCTTGTATAACAACAATAATCTCTCAGATATAATTCATTGAAAGTTGTTTTCAATTCTCTCAAATGAGAAAATCACTTCGATGGATGAACGGCACTCATCGCGTTGCTTCATTAATTGTAAAGAAAACAATATTTTCCTATTGAAAAATTGACTCGGGCAGCGATTGTTCCTCAAACAATTTTCATTTTGATGGCCTTATCAACTCTGTGATAAGTCACAGACAGATTGGAAGATGATTCATTAATGATTTACATTGTGTATACATGTGTGTACGGATCAGATATTCTGAGAAATTGAAGAATTCTTAAATTAACGGGTCAGTCACGTATTTGTAGGTCCATCTCAACTTCTTGCGTTACGTTTAAATACAAATTGGGAAGTCCGGAAATGCTATTTGTCTTTCTATCAGCCCATTTTAACTACGTCATTCCAATCAACTAAGTCCTTCTGTCCAAATATTTGAGATATCACTATTAGTACCAATTCAACCACAGTCAAATTTTCTTGGGGTGGTAAAATCTTAAGGCAAACCATCTCCGAAGGGATTGTTAGTACATGGGAAGATATTTGTTGCTCTTGGATGACCGGTGGGTGAATGATGAACTTGTCTAAATATAGACGTTGACATTTCTTGGCGAAATCACGTAATGTGCTTATTTGAGTGGAATTGAGGTTCTCTGAAAGATAAAACATTGCATATAAAAGCCACATTCCAGTCCTTGTAGATTTTTCAGGTGTCTTTACCATTACTTTTAACCAATTTTGTTTCATAAATTTAAGAATGATCCAGATATCATCTTGTGTAACCATAGTAGAAAACATAGAACTATTAGGATCATTTTCACGAATGAAACGAGTCCACTGGTCATAATTTCTTGGCTTCTTGTCCTCATAGTGTCCAACAAGACATGTCTTTATATCATCAATGTCTCTGATTCGAATAGATCTTAGTCTTGATAAAGTAGGCACAACCCATGTTTCATCAATGGTCCATGAATTGAGAGCTAAAATCTCATTACTTACTTTATGATGCTTCAATAAGTTCTGTAAATGACTCTCTATACCAGTAGGAGAAGTCTTTGATCCATTCAGATGTTCTTTTAAATAGAAAAGAAGTAGGTTCAAAATATCATCATCGTATTCTTGTGTCGTGAATGCTGATTTTAGAATTTCAATTTTACTCTCTTTGAACCATGTCAACCATTGGCTTGCATTTTCATCAAAAACTTTCAATCGCAAGGGCAGGTCAGACGTGACCTGTTCATTAGAATTCTTGTTCATATTCTCTTTAGTGTCAAACTGGGTTTGCGTAATTAAATCATCAATACTTCTTTTGTTGGGGTTCACAATAGCTCGAGATCCAAGGTGTGATTCAGAATTTAAATAATGTTGATCATCGTTGCAATCATCATCGTAGATATTAGCGAGATACCTGGTATTCTTTTGACTGATTCCCTTATAATTAGTTGCATTTGTTGTTAGGGCTTCTCTCCGTACATTCTTTAAATATTGGATCACTAAAGGATTGACATCTTCGTCGTTTAATCCAAATGCAGGAGCTTGACCAAATATTGGGTCCACTGAAGGTGAATCCTTTTTGTTTTCCATTATAGTTTTGGCTTTCATATGCTTAAGTAGAACTGTTATGATAGTTCTACATTTGAAATTCCTTTTATTCTTCAATTATACATAAAAAATATTTTTTAAATAGTAATTTTTCAGTATAAACAGTCATCGCTTCCTGAAAGATTAAAGACACAACCAAACACACCCTTTCTGATTTCATTCAGATCACAAAATATTTCGCTAGACTATCATTTTCTGATAATCATTAGATGACATGAAAGTCTATATATTTTCTTATCTTCTTACATTCATAGAAAATTATATACGGAGACGAATGCAATAATAATTGTTCATTGTTTGAATGCACCACTTATCATTTGTATGGGGGGATATGTAAATTATATTATTATTTAGATATATGACCTGAGCTCTTCTTCTTTGCTAATCTTGGAACAACTGGTCTCTTCTTTAACTTAGCGATTACACGTTCGTCAAATTCAGAATCACAAGCAGGACACTTGTTACCAGGAGGTATAATGGACAACACACATAGACATACAGAACAAATGTAACCAATAGCAACAACTCTACCAGTTATGTAACAAGAAGTTCTAAAGTCAACAGAACCCTTATTAGGTTTAACAATAATTTGACGTAAAGAAGGATTGATAAACATTGCTGTCGAAAAATATTGTAGCAACCCATCAGTTGAGACGACATGTAAGTAAATACCATTTGTGGCATCTGTGGTCTGTTGCAAAAATGTACTCTCCTTTGAACCACCAACTTTGACAACGTCAATAGGGCACTTAATTTTAGTTGCTGAAAAGATACAATTCATAATTGGAATATACTGAAAGATCTCCTCTCTATTACCTCTATCACTACCACATGTTATAACCATTATCCTAGACTGCAAAGATATACTCTCCATTTCCCTAGTTATTCGATCTGTGTATGCTAATGCAGCGGACATAGCTCCTGCTAATGTACTCTTTTGAACCAATTTCCCAATATTTTTCTCCTCCCCTTTGAACAGGGTATATAACTCCTCAACTAAAGTCTCATCTACATTTCTAAATCGTCTATACATATTCTTGCTGATGATAGAAAGGTCATTAGTTTTTTTACTATCTTCTGATTCAGATGATTCTATGTTGTTATTGTTGGTTGGGTATAAATATTTGATCCCTTGTGAATGAGCTGCGATAACTGCAACTTGATTTGATATATTGAATGCCAAGTGTGCATTCAAGAATACAATTAATGATCGTAAAACATCTAGAATATTACCGTTTTTACCGGTCTTTCCATCAAATTCTGTCCATAGCTGTGGCGTTATATCTATGATCACAGTCAATAAAGAGGGTGATTCTTCAGTTGCACTTAACTTACTATTCTGATGTTTAAAGTTTGGATCTGCGATAGCATCCATTTTATCTGACTAAAATGCTAAATTGACTATCTGAATAATACTGTATCTATGTTATTCTTGAGGTTATATAATTGTTAGATTACCACAATCTTTAATAATCAAAAACTATTTGCAATTTTCTTTTCACAATTATAGGTGAATTCTATGCGAGACTAAATTTTTAGTAAAAATTTACGTTTACCGCTTCCTTAAAAAGTAAGACTCAGCGACATAAACCGTCTAAAGAGGTAAGAAAACAAGAACTATATTACTAGTGAAAGAAAAAAAAAAGTATCGATATCTTTCTGTAATAACACAGTATATTTGTAGACTTCCCCGCAATTCTGCTACATAAGATTCTGCATTAATGTTTATGAATTAATTAAGTAAAATATTCTCCCAATTTAGATATCCTTCAGAAATTATATGGCGCTATATATCTAGTGATTCTATCTTCTTGAGAGCCTCATTATATCTTCTGTTTATAGGCTTAGGTGCATTCCTTGTAGACATAGAATTTTGACGTTTTACCTGTTGGTCAATCTCTTCACTAAACTGTAACCTTAGTATGTTTTTAAAGTCGTCTTTGGTTAGGAGAGGGAGCTCCTTGTCACTAATCTTTTGTATCAAGACATTTTCTGTCTGAGAGATCAGATTATAAAATGCGATTGTGGTTGCCATCGAGATATTTGAGGGTTCACTGTATAAGTTTCTAATAGTATGTTGGAGTAGGTTGACGTTCCTTAAAACTTTCTTAATACCATTTTCATTAATCACATCAATAGAAAAAGCTCCCAATATAAATGCTTGACTACTTACGACATCAATACCAGCAAATATTTTATCCTTTCCGTTTTCAGATAACTGTTGGTTTAGCTTACTTTCAGTAGTTCTTAACTGGGAAATTAATGAACTAATTGAATGGTAAAGTTCGATACTACCGACTTCTAAATCCCAAGAAGATGTTTCTTGGAAAAATTTCCCAATATTGTATATGGATTTAGCTCTAATATCGAATCTTAGTAATGTCATCAAATTCAACTCCAAGCCTTTGAAACCTTTTATAATTGCATCAAATTTCTCACCATTTTCGTGATCCAATAGTATTCTAAGTGACATCATCTTGTTTGAATTCTCTATATCCATATATTCAAAAAAGGACCAATGAGACCTCAACTCATCTGCATTCATTAAAGAGACAATTTCAGTATTACTTGGAGTTTCTAAGACATTTTTTAATGATGGTAACCATGTCATAATCCAAGAAACTGTGCTGACGAAGTAGATAACTGTGTCTAGTGTAAGTAAATTTAAAGTACTATCTTCACCGATATCTTTACCTTTTTCATAAAATTTGGGACAAGACTTAAATAGATCTTTAGCTTCATTAACAAAATCAGTATTTTCGCCCTTCAATAAGCGCCTCTCGTATTCTTTTAAATTTTCGTCATTAAACCACGCAGTTGTAAGTTTATTACTTCTTTCGCTAGCAGATGATCCAATAATTGAATTAAAAATATTCGAATAGTATTGGAAAAACTTCTCAAGAGTATGTAAAATTATTGCTACCATCTGGTGCCTAAAACTATTTGAAGAATTAAACACATAAAGCATATTGTAGAAGAAGCTTTGGAAATCAACTGCAGATTTGAATATACTTTGATTTTCATTTATATTTTCTAAGGTGTAAGGGTTCAGACTTTCAACATTTGATGTAAATACGTAATCTATCGTTATGCCAATTCTTGGATAAAAGTTTTTTTCCATAAAACTGGAAAAAAACGTTATTGATGGAGTAGAGTTTTGAGATATCTCTACCGGAATTAAGTTCGAGGAAGCTTCTACAAAAAGTAAGAATGGTTCCAATAACACTTTCATATTAAAGACAGAAGGAGGGATGAGGGGTTCTTCTTCTTCGAATGATTCATCCTCAATATAAATTGAATCAAGCTTGGTATTTGGAGGAACTGTGAAACCTACAAATATGTCCTTTAACAACGCCTTCAAATCACCAACATGATATTTCGTGTATGATACATCAGTGACATTGTTCTGAAGTGAAAATAGCTTCTGACCTTTTCTTTTTGGCAGGACTGGTGCTTGCCTTCCTAATCTATGCATATCTCCACCCAACGACAATAGGGGATTGTATATATATTTCGTTATTAATTGTTCAATTTCGAGCAAAAGTTTGGCCCATATTAAATCAAATCTATAATAATTTTTATTCATCGAACTTGCAGAAGAGGTTTGAAGGACATTCACAATCTCATATATTGCTCTATGTTTTTGAATTACCAATAGATACTTAATGAATATTTCCCAGAAACATTCTCTCATTATCAGTGAAAGTAAATTTTTAATAGAAAGTCCAAAGCTATTTTCATTCGCAATACTTTTGACCATTTTCAATAATGTTGGATGCTTTGAACGTACAACTTCAGTTGCCTTGATCATGATACTGTGTATTTCAGCGTTTGCGCGATCAACCAAAATATTAAGGGCTAATGGTAATTTATTAATATCCTTTAATATTGATAGTAAAGCAAATAACTGAGTATAGTCAGAATTACTTCCAGGATTAACCGTTGCAATTGTCTGGAAGAATCCAGGTATTTTAACATTATTGATAAAGCTCAATAATTTTTGGTTCAAATCTACAGACTGTTTCATTAAATCAATGTTAACAATATTGTAAAGATAATTTTCTAAGCTTGTAAAACCGTTTTGAGATACACTGATAGTCTCCAAAATATTTGTATCGAGGGCAAGACTACCCTTTTTAGAATAAACTATATCTTGGATTTCGTCTATCATATTTTGAAATAGAACATGTTCCTGCATTTCCAATTGTTGATGAATTGGTTTCAATTGTTCCAAAGATTTTAATGAATTTACGTTACATAGAACGAACCCCCTTTCCAAAAGGTGTTGTACCTCTTTAAAGTCTTCTTTCCTCATACACCCCTCAATCTTTTCAGGTAGTTGTAGCAATTCTTCAATATAGGAAAGAGCTTCAATTGAATTTGTCAATTTTAAGCTTTCATTATTTAAATCCTTAAGAGATTCTTTTCGTACTGTAATTTTTGCATTTGCTTCATTTAGGTTCTTCTTGATTTGGGTAGTATTCTCTTGAGCATCCGTTAATGCCAAAATAGTTTTACTGTATGATGCTACATTCGCATTAAATGCTTGACTATGCTCCCCAACTACTGCTCTTAAATGAGATCCTATCTTTTCTTTTAATTGAGTGAATTCTTGATACCTATGGCTAAGACCAACAGATGTATCATCTAGGAATGCCAAGGATAATTCTAAAGGGTTTGAGTGCTCACTGATTACTTTATTCCATTGTGAACTAATTAAAGATAAATCCTGTTGCAAATTGTCAACAGAATTATCCATGGCATGTTTATGATCCGGATCGATACTATTGATCGATAATGCACGTCTCCGACCTTTGTTTTCTAAAACATTCAAATTACTCATTATTGTAATTATGATTTAGTATACACCGTCAATATAGGTAGTACTTAATATTCGTTTTAATATATTTAAAAGTTTAAATCAATAAAAAAGGCTACTTATCTTCAATTATTCCTCCGTATATAACCTATTGTTAATATCAATATGGGTCTTTAAACTTATATTTGAAATTCGAATTGTTCTGCGATCAAGAAAGGAACATGAACGACGAGCTCTCTTCTCGAGGGCGCCCATATTAAATTATGCGCGTGTTTATTAAGGGAAATTAAATAAGTTTACTGACAAAAAGGATTAAGAATTAACAAAAAAACTACAATATATATATATATATTCGATGATATAACTACCTACGGTTAATTTTAAATAGGGATATTTCTTTCATTAAATAATCCTTTAAATTGGTCATTGATTTTAATTCTGATTCATAGGCAAAGTCAAAGATTCCATGAGGACAAACTGGTTCGTCATTATTCCGCCTTACACTATCAACAAATTTGTGATCTAATGCATCAATAACGCTGACACGTTTATCCGGCTCCCAACAAAGGAGTTGATCCAATAGATTAACGGCCTCTATTGAAACACCGGGAAGAATGGCATCCCAATCTTTCTTTTCTGAATTATTGAATGAGTTACTGTTCACTAGATTCCATGCTTTCACCGATCCAAAATCAACTAATAAGTGACTTGGAGGATACCCTAACACTTTAATTACCTCATAAATTTGATGCATGGAATCATTTCCCATAAATAGTGGTTTTCTATAATAAAATTCCGCCAAAATACAACCAACTGCCCACATATCAATCGATTTATTATATGGTTTTCTAGATAATATAATCTCAGGAGCTCTGTACCATCTAGTTGCGACATAGTTAGTTATATCTTGTTGTTGGAATTTCGTTACCTCTATCTGTTCAATACCTCTTGCTAAACCAAAATCGCATATTTTAAGGCACCCATTAACTGTACATAAAATATTTCCAGGTTTCAAATCACGATGAATGACACCTGCACTGTGAATATATTTTAACCCGCATAATATTTGATAAGTAAAATATCTGATATGGAATTCAGTCAATTGAACAGAAGAATGAATCACTTTAGATAAATCATAATCTATTAATTCTTGATAGCAATATAACCCATCATAAGGTTTTTCAAAAATCAATTCAACATCTATTAAATTAACAATATTTTTATGACCTTGGAAAAAAGCCATAAATTTCAATTCCCTAATAGATCTCTTCAAAAGTATCTCTCTACTCAAGATGTTAGTAATTTTCTTAATAGCCAATAAAGGCTCTTTATTTCCAAATGTTTTCTTGGCAGTAAGATCTTTAGCAGAACAAACAGTTCCATATGATCCTTTGCCCAATACTTGAATGGCTACATATTTATTAGGAAGGGAAAATTGAATTGTTCCGTTCACATATACATTTCT
The DNA here is from genome assembly GCA_030571355.1 of Maudiozyma serrabonitensis. NCBI lineage: Eukaryota > Fungi > Ascomycota > Saccharomycetes > Saccharomycetales > Saccharomycetaceae > Maudiozyma > Maudiozyma serrabonitensis. The sequence continues at coordinate 25,910 of JAJLXS010000098.1, read as the reverse complement.
CTGTTCAATACGATCTTTCCCTTGATGTGGTGTTGTAGTACTCGAAGTTGAATTTTTCCTATCATACTCCTCCTCATTAGATAGCCTTTGATTTAAAAGAGTTTGGTTATTATGAAGTGGTAAAGAATTAGTCATTGTAGTAACCTAAACTCTTGTATATATTTCCCTATTTTTTTGGGGTTGAGAAAATAAATAATCAACTTACGTAATTGTAGTATTTTCATATTTATATATTTTCAATATTAATCGTTGCAATTTTAGTAGAATCATTTTGTGACGCTTGCTAAGTAGGTACACACTCTGTGTAGTAAGCAAAAAACAGAATCATGAAAAAAGAAAAAAATAAGATTATCATGTAGTGTCAGTAATATAACTGCTATATACATTTATTATCGTAACATTTCAAAAAAAAATGCAATTAAAGTGTTCACATTATACATAAACATAAGCAGATCGTTAATGAAAATAACAACATTTAAGGTCAAGGATCTTCTACCAATAATCAAATGAAGAAAGAAGATGAAAAATTGAACTTCATCCCATTATGGAAGCATCACATTCACATTCTACTTCATATATAAGTCACATCCCCCCTCCAAAAAAAAATATATATATTTTTTTTTCTTTCACAAACAATGAAAATATATTTTAGTCTAAACAATTAGATTTGACTGAGTATTAGATTCGTCCATCGGATCTTGATTCATAAGGAAAGTAGATCGTATACTACTCCTCTCTGTTATTGGCAAAATCAATTTAAATGCATCACCTTCATTTAAATAATATCTAAACATTCTTTTCATCCTAATAAATCCTAATCTTTCATATAAATTTAATGCAGCCATATTTTCAACTTCAGTCTCAAGCATAATCTCATCACAACCATTAGAAATCATCTTATCGATAGCTAATCCTACAAGCTTTTTTGCAATCCCTTGACCACGATATTCTTTTTGTACTGCTAGCATTCCAATATATCCTCTCATTCTTGAATTTCTATGTATTTCATTCTTACAGATGATACAACCTATGGGTAGATCATCAGTAGATTCACTATCAAAGGCCAAATAAGCTAATTCAGGCCATTGATTTAAGAAATACCTATACACGTATATTGAATACGGTTCAGAGAGATCCGCATCAATTAGTTCTTTTAACCTTGAAAAATATCTAATGTTATTAATATCGAGTTCTTTATAATTTATCGTCATGAGCAAACTAAAGTATCTATGAATGTATAATGTGTATACACCCGTATAATTCAACGAAAGTCTAATACTCAGTCAAAAATTAATTCAACTAACAGCATTGACAGAATAACTGTCAAACTTATATCATCAAATATTGTATAGGCTGAAAACATTTAGTTTCATTATCAACTGAAACGCACAGTATAAGAGACAGTATGGGAGAATGAAAAACTCAATATCTTACAGAAAACATCGTAGAGAAAATGGGTTTAGGGTATTTGTTTAACTTAAAGCGGACCAAAAAGCGAAAAGGAAAAGTTCCAATACTATTTGAACTTCTCTGTGGGAGACACCCTTTTATTGTATTTGCTATTTGAAGGGCTCATCTCTTTTAAACATCCTTTTTGAATGGACATTTTTAATTCTAACCTTACAAGGATTAATAAAACTTGCAAATTTTTTTTGATTTCATTTGTTTATCCTTTGGTATAATCTTCTCCAGGCAGTAATATTCTACCATTTCTTAAGAGAAAATACTAGTCTAAAGGTTATTTGTACCCCACTGACACATCTGAAAAATAGATGAAACATCTAATATATTCAACATTTTGTTAGATCATACACGCATGTCTGAAGATACTAGGATAATTAATGCTATATCAGGGAAATGTATATCAACTAATATTAGGTATTTTACCACATACAATAACTTAAAGGATTTTATTAATATAAAATGGGGTATACCAACAGAACAAATTTTGATCTTACTCCCCTATGGTACGAAATTAAAACAATCAACTTTTGAAAGTTATTTGTCTTTTAATAACTCTGAATTACAAACATTATATCAGGAGACTAACTCTAATAATAACACTGCAAGTTCAATATTCTTACAGAAAGAATTTTATGTTTATGATCGGCGCTTATTTTCTTTGGTAAACAAGCCAACTTTAACATCAGATGAAACGGACCACTCAACAAATGAACAAACTAAAGAAACTTCATCGTCTTCATCAGACGAAGAATTAATCATTAATTCTAGAAAGATAGTGAAAAATATTATTTCAGAAAATATTCTATCAACAGAATTAGCTCTAATACGACCAGTACCGTCTCCCTTAATGGAAACAAAGTTTAAAGGTTCTGATTCCAAATCATATCATAATATAACTACCGCAATAGTAACAAATATTGGTTGGTTAAGTGCATTAGAGATAGATGTTCATTATTTAGAACAATTTATCAGAGATATATCTGATGATATATTGTGTATTATTAAATGCTTATTTATGGCAGATCAATATTTGAAAAAATATACATTTGATGTTGAAGAATTATACAATTCTAATGTATCATTTTTAAGACAATTATCTGGTTTGAAAAATGATTCTAAATGGATTCATTATTATAATAACATTTTAAATAATTTGAAAGCATTAAACAAGAATACCCTAGAACAATATGTAAACAAGAATAAACTTGATGCTGATTTTGAAACGATAAACGAATTAGATACCAAAGTAAATTCTGATTTAATTGATATTAAAAATGATATTGATACAAATTTTTCGCAAAGAAATATTATTTTGAAAAGTATACAAAATGTTGAGACTCGTTTTATTCCATCAAATGATAAATATGAACTTGAGGATGAAATGCTTTTAAAATTTACTGAACTAATGAATCAGATAAAATCAGAAAGTAGATCAATTCTAGATAAAAAGTCTGAAGAATTTACTAAAGAAGATATTGAAGATATAGTGACAAATATAATAGAAACTAATCATAAATCAACTGTGAGCAAACTATACACTATTTCTCAGGCTTTATATACCAAAGTCGAAGATTTTCTTTTCTTAAAACGTTCTTTACAAGAACAAACTGTTATAATACTGGGACAAATATCATACTGCCAGATTGAAATATTGGGGATGAAAAAAATTCTTCTTAACAGTTGTAATACAACTTTGAAAATATACCAGGACACTTTGAAACAATTCACACAAGTAGAAGATATCCCTTTCATATATGGATTATACATGATAGAGTTGTATCGTAGAAATTTATGGCTTTTAAGAGTATTAAATGATTTGAAATCTTTTATTCGTGGATTTTCAGTTCAAACCGATAAAGAACAGAGTACGAGGGATGATTGGACCAGCCTTTATGGTTTGGTGGCATCTCTATTTACAGATAACGTTACTGGTACACAAGATTTCACTGAATTAAAAAAAATGATAATGAGTACCCAATTTCTTTCAGAGATAGAAAATGTTATAATACCGAAACACCAGAATGAAACGAAACATATACTTAAAGCAATAAACGAGTATTTACAAAAATTAACAGGACTAGATATTGTAAGTGATATACATATTGCATTAACAAAAAAACTTCAGGAAATTAATTACCTAAGCACAACAGTATCAGAAAATACAATTGAAAGCTTTAGAAATCCTGAAGATCGAATCAAATATTACAGAAACCGTGTAATGAAATTAGAGTCCGTTCTACATGATACATATATTAATAATAGTCAACGATGGCCAACAGGAATTCTTTCTTCCCCGTTTCATATGTCTGTGCTTTCAAATACAGAATTACAGTCCACATCGGTTAATGAACTTCCAATCGTGATATCTACTGAACGAGAAAGTAAGCAGAATACGTCATCTGCTTCAAAAGAAGAATTAGATAAATTGAGAAAGGTTGAACAAAATCAAAAACAAGAGATCAATAAACAAAATTTAAAATTAACAGACTTACAATTAGAAACTAACGCATGCAGGGAAACTCTGAATCACCTCAATAAAGAATTATTCAGATTAACCACACTCCAGGAAGAATTCGAGAAAGATAAAGTCAAGAAGGCATTAGAGTATAGACAAGGAATACAAAAATTAGTTGAACAAACCGTTGTATATTCCGATCAGGTTGATAACTTGAAGAAGGAACTTTCATGTGTCAAAGAAGAATGTGAAGTAATGGTTCGAAACCAAGCGACTGTCTCAGGGCAATGGGAGCTGGAACGACAAAAATTACAAATGGAAATAGAAGAATTAAAGCAAGGCAAGAATGAGTTAGAGGAGGATTCTGTATCGGAGCATAGGAATAGAGATATTTGTAATGTGTCTGTTCAGACATCAACTTTTGAACAAAACATTGGAACTCAGACAGATATTTGTGAGGACCCAGAGTCTACATTTAATACCAAACTACAATTGCAAAACAAAAATTTACAAAATATTATTTTCCAAATGTTCCAAAGGAACATATATATTTTGGAAAATATTGGTCTGTTACTTGTGTCGAAGAATGATGATGTGACTAATAAAGAAGACAGCTCTGCTATTAATAGACTCTCTAGTGAGAACTTTTCAATCAAGAGAGTGAAGGGACTTAAAAAGAGTATGGATAAAAGCTTTCTGAATCGTAGTTCCATGGTTTTAGATGATAAAAGTAATTCAGTTCCCGATAAAGCCATTCAAAGTTCGGTTTATCGTTCAGTTGAGAAATTGTATCAAGATATACAAAATAACGAAAATATAGTACTTGGAAAAGAAACATTAGATTTTCTTAAACGAATTTACGACAATGGTTTGTATGAGAGTTCTGTTATAAGGAGATTTAATGATGTCGAACTATTAGCGAAGAAAATGACTAAAGAAGTAAAATCAAAGAAACTCCTGCTAGACAAATTCCAGGCTGAGAAAATTACAGTTAAGGATTTTCAACTCGGAGATACCGCATTGTTCTTGCCTACGAGTGATGGACATACTTTAGATCGTGGATACTCTATTTCATCATTAAACTCTTCCTTTTCTTCTATTGATATTTCGACACCCCCTCCTATTAGGAGTGGTGAGGATAAATCTAATATAGGGGCCCTCACAAAGATATCAGACAAGACCTTAGTAGAAGAGCGTAAAACAGTACGACCTTGGGCAGCATTTACGGCATTTGAGAAAGATATAAAATATTTTTATTGTAACAAAGAGCACCAAGGGAATTTGCGTGATGAAGAATGGTTTATCGGTAAAATTACTGGCATGGAAAAGTACGTTGTTACTGATGATTCATTTAATAATTCAAAGGAAAACCCTTACAAATTATCAAGAGGTACTGTTTGGTACCAGGTGAAGGCAACAATTATAGCACATCCTACTTTGGACTAATATGGAGATGGTATACACGTATATACCAAAGAAACATCAGGAAGACAATTTAATAACATGTCCATTTGTGACAACGTAAAACCAAAATGAATCGAAAACGATATACACTTGGGTAGAACGTTTCTGCAATCTTATTTATAATTATAACAACATTTATTTACAATTTTTATTTTTACAGTATATACAGGGTCTTTATCTCAAAGAGACATGATATTTGTCAACTAATTCAGTTTCGACTTGTTTTTGAATTTGATTGACTTCATCATTTGTAATATTTCTATCCATTGATTGATAGTTGATTCTGTAACAAAGAGATGTTTTATTTGTTTTGGGATTTTGAAAACGATCAATCAACTTTACACTCTCTACTAAACTTCCAGCTGCATTTCTGACAATTTCCATTAGATCATTTTCGTGAATTTCGATTGAATCCTTAGAAGAATCGGCCAACCAGAAAGCCACGTCTCTGGTAGAACCAGGATATTTAGAATATGGTTTGAAGGTATTGATATATCCGTCCGTAAATTGACTAATGAAACGATTATCCTCTGACCACAATAATCTGATATCAGGAATCTCGAACAATAGCATAGCAATACGATCAAGGCCAAGACCAAATGCCCATGATATTGTACTGTCCTTCTTATAGCCGGCATTTAATAGCACTTGTTGTTGCACAATACCACAACCACAAACCTCTAGCCAATCATTATTCCACCATACTTCAATTTCCCAGGAAGGTGTAGTCCATGGAAAATATGCGTTAACCCATCTAACTTTTAATTCATTGGGAATATTCTCAGAATTTTTTTCTTTTTTCATACTGTTAATCTTTTGATTAAAGACTTCACTGATAACTAATTCTAATGATCTTTTCAAATGTTGTGATACCAAATCTACCTCTTGATCTGTCATGTATTGTTGTTTTGGATTCTCTTCTGGTGTATTCTCTAACGATTGATCTTCCACTGTTAATTTCATTTCATGTTCATCCAATTTTTTTTGTAATACTTTTAAGTCGGATTTTATTTCATCAATTGATCTATTTTTCCATACTCTACATCCTTCCATCTGATGGAACACTGGATAATGTGTTTTATCAATTTCATCACGACGGTATACATCTGCTGAAATTAAGAAACCTGGCTTACCGGTTGAGTCAATCTTGTTGTAACATTCCATCTCATGAGCCGATGTATGTGTCCGTAGCAACGTCTTATCATTAATATAATATGTATCTGACTTTGATCTACCTGGATGATCAGGTGGAAATCCTAAAGAATCAAAATTTTCGAAAGTGCTAACAACAGGAGTGAAATTGTTGTATGTGGTGAAGGCGTCATCCACAGATGAAAGTTTCTTTTCAATTAAATCACGAAGAATATTTACAGGATGATTAGGCTTCTTATGTAAAGACCTATTCACATGGGAAATAATTGATGGTGTAACATTAGTAAATTCAGGATCACTCTTGTAGGTTTTATTATTTATTGTTATAAATTGGTCAGCATTAGTAGATCTGTATCTTAGGAAAAGACCAGGAGTACGTTTCATCGTACATAATCTGGTTATGCTGAACATTTTTTTGCAAGGTGTAGGTCACTATTAAGTATAATATTAAATGCTAGACACGGGGCTTCCGATTGATAAGAATTTAATTGTTGTGTATTTATCAGTCGAGATTAATTTAAGGTTATATAATTATCAGTATTCCTTGATATATAATATCTCCGTTATTTATTAGGGTTGACAATGGGGGGTTGGAATTTATCGCTTGACACGAGCAGAGTCCGAGTCTCCCGAAGAAGAAACTACAAATGATTGAACTTTCCCTTCAAAATTCATATTCCCAATTAAAAGAAACCTGTATGACAAGAGGTTGAGTAAAGTTGTATCATTTAAGAAGCCAAGAGAACGATCAATAACGATTGATACATTTCACTATTGACACAATGTTTAGAACCTCTGAAATTTCCCATGTTAAACAGCCAGTATTTCAATTACTAAAAACGTCAGTAAGATGGACACACGAATATGCTCCGAGATTTACATTTCAAAGTAAGAAACAAAAGGGAAGAGTTGCTGTACGTACAGGTGGTTCAACGAAGGGTTCTACTCTACAATTTGGTACATATGGTATTCGTTTAAAGTCAGAAGGTACAAGAATGAAGGCACAACAACTGAAAGAAGCAGATAATGCATTAATGAGATACGTTAGACCCTTGAACAATGGTATGTTATGGAGACGTCTTGTTACAGATATTGCTGTTTGCATCAAGGGTAATGAAACCAGAATGGGTAAAGGTAAAGGTGCGTTTGATCATTGGATGGTTCGTGTCCCAACAGGTAAAATCCTCTTTGAAATGTATGGTGATAATCTTCATGAAAGAGTGGCTCGTGAAGCTTTTAGAAAAGCTGGAACTAAACTGCCTGGTGTATTCGAATTTGTATCAAGAGAATCACCTATTAGAGTTGGTTTAAACGATTTTAAAGAAGTAAGTCCTAAAAAGGAAATTAAAGTAGATCCATTATCCAAATTATCTCAAAGATCAATCAAAAAACGTATAAACATTTTGAAATCTCAAGAAGATCAATATAGATTATACAGGGGTCGTTAATCAATTGACCATTTTATTGTATCGGATAATAGTTTATTATTTTCTTTATTTCACTTCCTTTGTTTAACTGATATCCATATACTTGTATATATAGCACATATGCACTCGCGTATAAATTTTCATAATATTTATATATTCATGATCGATATTTTTATTTATATTATTTTGTATTTGAGAAATGCTGTATATTCACTGTTCATCGATGATACACATTACTTTCGCCACAAACCCTTCCAAATGATATATAGCTTTGTTACCTAAGGAAAGTCTTTCATCGAATGTACTGGAGGCTTCCACGATATTAATCTTGACAGTGTTATTTAAAGTTGTGCTCGCTAATAATGAATTCATTAATTCTTGTAATATAACTTTTGCAGGGATACAATGTGATAACAGATCATATAATACAGTACGACATTCAACAAGAGATCCCACTGATCTTTCTCTTTGAATTTTATTAGCTGTTTTAATAATAACGACTTTCCAATCTGGCTTTATTAAACTGGTGTTATTCTTTAAATGCATTTCACTGTTCAAGGCCATTGATTCTAACATTAGCAAAGCGACTCTTAAATTACCATCAGACTCTTTTGCAATATTATTTAAGATCGTTCCTGATTCCAATTCGACATTCTCCTCAGTGGCTACTTCACTCAAAATCCTAACAATATCTGAATTAGTTGGTGCTGGACAACGTACTAAGAGACAACGGGACTTGATTGGAGCAATTATGGAAGACATAGAATCACAAACCATGATTAATCTAATATTTTTTGAGTATTTTTCCATGGTACGTCTTAATGCAGCCTGTGCATCCCGAGTTAATGAATCTGCCTCATTGATGACAACACATTTATATCTATGAGCAAGCCCCTCCTTTGAGTCTTGGAAATCAACCTGTTCCATTTGGGCAACTTCCTTTAACAATTCTTGTATAACGATCCTATCATTGTTACCCATATCACTTGGCGTTATTTCCAAATGATATGGAGAACTGACAACATTTAATTCAAGTTTTCTATTGGATGGTGTAACAAATTGTCTCACATCAATTTTTAATCTATAGACACCTTGACCGAAGAGTGCAGCTAATAATGACATACATCTGGTTTTCTTACCAGAACCGTTAGGTCCATAAAGTAGTAAATGAGGCAAATCTTTTGGTTGTTGAGACAACGACAATAAGAAATGGGTTAGATCATCTGAATGGTTTAGAGACTTTAGGGTCTTTGGACGATGTTTATCAACCCACAGGGACATTTTTCTTCTTAAGTGGTAATATCAAAATTGAAATAAAATTTAAAATATAGTCACAGGTAGCTCTTTTATATTTCTAATTAGAAAAGAATTCAAAGATTTCTTGGTAGCCTAGTAAATATATATGTATATGTATGTATTTTGAATGTGGAGTAGAACTATTCTTATATGTGATTGCCTAAATCGCGTTCTTTAAATAAGGAAAGATCATCATTACTTAATATTATTATTTCTCGGTTCGCGTTTCACTCGTTTTGAGATTTTCCAATTTTCAGTTTAAAGTTGCTCCTGTCCAGAATAAAAAATAAAGATAGTTAGTTATATTATTGACAATTCAAATGGATAAGTTTAATTGAAAGCAGGCATTGGTTGAACAGATTTCTGTAAGACTACTTTGAAACAGGTTACAAGAACTACTATACATATAAACTACGTTTAGATCATTTGTGTGTACACGGTTGAGACGAGCTATAATAGTACTGATTTGTTTGTTTCCTTCACGTTCATTACACCCATCCATTTCTGTTGTGGATTTTTCATTTTAGGGATACTATTTAAACTTTGGTCTCAGATATATTCCAGTAAATATGGATCGTCGAAAAACTTTTGCAGAATCAACCGCCTCCAATACTGGTAGTAATATAAAGGGTTTGCAATTATTTATTGCTGATCTAAGAGCATCTCAACAATCAGAAGATCAACTGAAGAGAATTCATTCCGAAATTGTAAAGATAAAACAGCATTTTAATGCTTCTAATAAGAAAGGTACATCTAATGGACATATACTGAATAATAATAAATTTGATGGTTATCAACGAAAAAAATATGTAGCCAAATTGGCATATATATACATTACATCAAATACAACTATGCTTAATGATATTCTTTTCGGTTTGGATGAAGTAATCAAATTGATTAAATCCAATGTATTTTCTGAAAAGTTTATAGGATACATGACTTTGGAACTTTTATATAGACACAAAGTGGTTGTCGAAAGAGTTAATGATCAGGTTATCATGCAGCTTATAAAAGATATTTCAAGTTCAAAAGATGATTTCACGGAATTAGGGCTAAACTTCGTTGGTGTTACTGGAGCTCTAACTAAGGATCTTGCATCGAATCAAGACTTAGTATCAGGAGTCTTTCAAATATTAAGATCACCAACTTCATCCTTGTATTTAAAGAAGAAATCGACATTGGCATTTTTAACCTTATTGAAAAGTAAAAATTCAATTTTAGCAGATGATATTCAACGTAAACAATTGTGGATTCAAAGAATTTTAAGTTTGTTGGATGATACAGATAACTATAGATTAACTCTCACAACATTACCCTTAGTTGAATACATTGCCAAAAACATTGATCCTTCATTTTTTACAAGATTAGTTCCACAATTAAGTGACATATTATACAAATGTGTAGTAACTGGTGGATCAAATAATGGAAGAGGATCATTTCCCGATGAATATAAGTTCGCAAATATGCCAAATCCGTGGTTGATTACTAAAATTGTATCGTTATTGAATGTCCTTATTATATCACCATCTGAAACCGAGGACAATAATGGTTTATTTGAATCAAGTTTACTGCATACAGAAAATATTGATCCAGAGACCCTGGGACGACTAAGAATGTGTGTTATGGAAACTATCAATTTAGGTACCAGGAGAACTTCTGATCCAATGGAAAAGATAGTTCAGAATACAATTCTGTTTTCCTTAATAAATTTTGCTTCCAAATTAGATCCATCTCATGAAGCTATTGTCAATTCTGCAACTGCTTTATGTGAGCTTTTGAACTCAAATGATATCAATGTTCGTTATTTAACTTTGGATTCCTTAATTAGATTGTGTTCTTTCAGTGGGAAGACGGCATTTGATAGTATTCGTGGTAAAAATTTAGACCTTATTTTTCACATAGTGAATAGTGAAAGAGATTCTTCTATTATTAGAAAAGTTGTTGATTTGTTATATACTTTCACAGATATTAATAATGTTAAGACTATTGTTGAACAATTATTAAGTTTCATTCTTACATCTAAGCATTTATCAGATCCGCATCTTAAATCTGATATTGCAATTAAAGCTGCAATCTTAACAGAAAATTTCTCAACTGATCCAAGTTGGTATGTCAGTATTTCGTTAAAAATATTATCCTTATCTGTTAATACATCTACAAAGGATGAAGAGATCTGGAGGAGGTTGTGTCAAATTGTTGTAAATAACCCCCAATTACAAGTCTTGACATGCCAGAAACTGGTAGAATACCTTCGTTCCAACCAAACGTCTGAATATATTGTTAAAGTGGCTGCATTTATAATCGGAGAATATACAAACTTGATAGCTGACAAAGTTCCAATTGCTGACCTATTTAATATGTTTACTGAAAAATATTTTACTGTTCAAAATGGAACTAAAGCAATGATACTTACGACAATGATAAAATTATATAGATGTCAGCCTGATATTGGCTCTGCGGTGATCAAATTTTATCAATTAGAATTAAATTCGTTAGATATTGAATTACAAACACGTTCCTATGAATACCTTAAATTAATTCAAATATCCAAGATGAGTCAAAATCTAAATTTATTAGATACATTGTTCCAACCATTACCTCCATTTAATAATAAATCAAATCCATTACTAAAGAGATTAGGTAGTCTACCGATTGCATCATCCTCGACAACAGCATTATCATCCAGTCGTAGTAGAAGTTCAAGTATGATATGGAAGAATAACTCAAATGATGAATCGGATAACAATGATGCATTACAGATAACTTCACAAGGAACAGAGGTAACCGTGGTGCCACGTCCGCCTCCAGCAAGAAAGACAAGATCATCTTCGACATTTTCAGAAATGTTAAACAAAAATTCCGCGTTAGACTCGAAGTATAACCAACTCAAATTATCAAATAATTGGAGAGAAGGTTCATCAAGAATGTTTCAATTTAAACAAGGTATATTATTCTTTTCCCCCTTATTAAAGGTTCTATATAAGATTGTGATGCTAGATCCAACCAAGTTTGAAATTATTTTGACGTTTGCTAATCAAACTGAATGGGAAATTAGTTCATTAACGAGTGAAATAATAGCTTCACGGACAAATAATAATCCAGAATATTTCCTACAAAATATACAACCACCTGAAAATCCCATGATTTCTCCACATCATAAAGTAGAGCAGAGATTTGAAATTGTCATAAGGAAACCTTTCTCTTGTGATGAAGCTCCAATTGCTAGTATATATTTCAAATGTGGTGGTAGTATGAATACATTAAACTTGAAAATAGGTTTTGGTGTTACTAGTACTTTAAGTACTAATGGTTCTGTAACATTAGCTCAATTTGTTAAACGTTGGAAAACATTGAGTGATGCAATGGGCAAAGATGGTGAGTATCAATCTAATGATATTTTGGTAAGTTTATTCGAGAAGGAAACTCCGGATGGTAAGCTTACAAAGCTATTAAATATTGTAATGAGAATGGGATTTGATGTAGTGGAACAGACTGCATTATCACAAACATTGTTTCTTGCAGGTATTATTCATACTAAGACAGATGGGAATTTTGGTTGTTTATTGAAATTATCTTGTTTAGATACAGGAAAACTCAATATTACTTGTAAAACTACGACAGGTGGACCATTAGCACAATATATTGTTGATTGTATCATTTTTGCAATTAATAAGTAAGTAAGTAAAAAAAGCATATGTACACATGATATCCCCTACATAATACTAACGAACAATTGAAATACATAAAAATTATAAAAAAAAAAATTCAAGAATTCAATATTTATCACGCAGGGATGGCATTCAAGGCATTTCTCATTTGATGTATGGAAATAGTCATATATTCTTTTTTTCCCCCCCCCCCATATTTAAGGGTCAATTATGTCGATCCATCGACTAGTATCAGCCATGTTTGTTACAAATATCATTAAACATTAAATCAAAGGTATCATGTGGGACACAACAAGCACGACTACAGTCCAAGAAGGGTGAAACATATACCACCCACCATCTTCAAAGGGTCTGTTTGCTTCTTATTTAATCTTTTTCACTTTGCTTTGAAGGCAAAAATTTCGATGTCACATTAAATCTTAGGGAAGGAAGCTAGAAATAACATAAATTACAGAGAAAGTTGCGCACAAGAAAAAGAGATACATAGTGAAATATATATGTTGGAATTTCAAGGGGATGGGCTTCCCTAAAGAAGACATAAAGACAGATATTTTGGGAAGCTTCACCGTAGTAATTACCAAATAATATATAAGTATCAATTACTTGAACAACGATAACTTTGTAATTTGGTTAAAATTAATGAGAATTTATTAAAATATTTTTTTGTTTTTGTTTTGTTTTGTTTTCGAAGCAGTGTAGGATTTTTAGTATTGTTTCATAGGCAAAACGGAATCGACCAAACTTTAACTTACTACTAAAAGTAATTATGAATGTGTCACTAAAAGAATTAGATCCAAATTTTATCATATATTTTGAAAATAAGGGAACCAACCAAGAACTGTTAATTAATGAATTACAAACTGAAAAAATTCCCGTCTTTGGAAGCACTACTGTGAACCAGGAGGATGGTTATGCATATGTAAGATTAGATCCAACTGAAGATAGGTTACTAGATTTGTTTGATGTGATCACAACTTTGAAATATGTTAAAAAAGTGGTACCAATTTATGATCAATCAACCCAAAAACGAATTAATTACTACGTTAAAAAAATATTGAAAAATGTAATCAAATTGCCAAATGAAAAGGAATTGATTGCGTTAACTACATTAAGTGGTGATCCAGATCTAGGGCTATATTTCATATATTTTGCGTATTATATGAAATCTTTATTCTTCGCTGGTATGCTTGGTTTAGGTTTCCGGTTTTATTACGGTAGTAGAGAATCAGAATTTAGTTTGTCATATAGTCTGAGTGTTGTATTGTGGAGTGTTTTTTTCACAATTAATTGGATTTATTATAGGAAGCCATATTATATTAGTAAGATCTATCAAACTCAAAAGATATCATTTAATGATATTATGAACAAAAATAAATTAAGAAATGAAAGTTCTCAGAATTCAATACTATTAAAAAAAATAATTTTTGTACCTATTGTATTGATATTCATGATCGGGTTAGTTTTTCTTCAACTATCCTGTTTTTCATTAGAAATATTTGTGACACAACTGTATGGTGGTAATTACATAAGTTTGTTTTCTTTACTACCACCAATACTATTATCAGTACTCACTTCAATAATGTTGGCCATATATAATCTGATATTTGTCAATCCTTTTGTGATGTTAGAGAATGGTCCTGCTCCAAATAGTTCAAAATTGGAAAAAAATATACCATTTTTATTCTTAATGAATTTTGCACCTTTAATGATTACACTATTCTTATATTACCCATTTGGTTCCATATTTGCAAAAAAATGGAGTAACGAATATAGACCTCAATTAATGAAAGAATACACATTACCATTAAAAAAAATTGATTTTATTGCAGATAAAAATCGTCATAGTGCTCAAATAATTTATTTTACCATTACCAACCAAATAATTCTATTAATAATGGATAATGTGTTACCTACTATTTTAAATAATGTGAAGCAATTCATAACAGGTTCGAACAAACCTACTTCAAAAAGATCACTAACGAAATTACATATTATGAAAGCAAACCCATCAGAGATTGAATATTGGGAACAAGGTGAATTTTATAAAGAAAATGTGTGGGGAAATTTTGATGTTGATGAAAATATGAAAAAATTAATTCTTCAACTTGGATTTGTAATGCTATTTTCCAGTATATGGCCATTGACTCCATTGATTTATTTAATATTTAACTTAGTTGTTTTCAGAGCAGATCTTGTACGGAGTTTACAGAAATGTACCCCATCTTCAATCCCAATTAATTCAGTTACTCCATTCCAAATGTTCATGCAACATCATTCATCTCAAGGTTCTTGGGATGTCATTCTTCAATTTACCACATGGTTAGGAACAATTGTTAATCCATTGGCGTCCTTGATGTATCATCACAGACCACAACAAACGATATCATCAACGAATTTGGGTTCAAAAACCACACGTATCATTCGTTATTTAAAGTCATTCCTAGAGACAAAATCAAATATACCTATCATCATTGCTTTTGAACAATTTTGTCTGTTCTTGGCTGTCGTCATATATAAAGTTCGCACTACTCAGAAGCACGATGCAAGTTCAAGCATCAGTCAACCTTTGAAAGGAAACTCTGCTAAAGAAACAGAAAGTGGTACTGTCATTAATAAGGCTGCAGCAGTTCAATCAAGAAATAACAAGTCAATGGATAACATTCCAATAAATTCTAGTTTAGCGAAACCCACGCAGGAATTTGCAAATGGAACGTCAACTAATGTCAATGGAAGAGAGGTTGATGTTTTACATTCTCGTAAACGGGGAACTACCTTACCAACTTATAATCAACCTCATATTGAAATACAAAGATTTGACACAATTAATACTGGAGATGGGGCCATTCCTATAAAAAATATCCCACAATCAGAAACCTCCACTGAAACCCCGGCAAAGCATAGGAATTCAATTGTATCAATGGAAAAATTTATTACTAAATTAAAGCCTCATCGTACCCCCCACGAAGACATAGAGTACCCTCCACCTGAGGTCTACACCTCAGCTAAATATCATGAAATGAATGAAAATCATTTCCCAGACACATTGAGAGATAATGGTAAACAACGTGAGCATCGTTCTGCTAGTCTCAGTTCTACGTCACATATGCCTTCTGTGTCACCAAATTCTTTAGCAGCGACAGCGGCTATGGCTGCTCTATCTGGGGAAGGAAACTACGGGAAAATAGAAAATAAAACGGTTAAATTAAATAGATCTGTAGAAAGCTCTAAGAAGAATGAGAATGTTTTGCGAAACGTAACAAATACGGACAGGCAGTCATCAACAATGTTGAAACAAAGGTCACAAAAGAATAATTCTTCTCATCAAAATCATATCTTAGAACCAGAAACTCCAATAAAGCACAAGGTTAAGATGTTGAATGGTGAAAGAAAAACACATTCTGAAGAAGGTAACAAGAAAAAGAAAGGGATTCTTAATAGACTGAAAAGCAAAATTTGAAATATTTGTTATTTTAACCCTCAAAAATATGAAGTGTCATGTCATTCCTTTCCATTCAATTCCTTTTTTTTGTTCGTCTTAAGTTTCTTCTTATCACTGACTGAATACATAGTTTTTATTCTTGGTATTTTTATCATTTAAAGAATTATTTATTTTATAATTATGTTTATATATTCAATTTGTCACAATATCAACCCTTGATCTCTTCCAAACATTGTGAAGGTATAGATTTTCTTCTCCGGGTATTTCTGTCAATGAACCATCATTAACATTTGGACTTTTTATTGAAATCTGTGCGTATGTCCCATTGGCTCCATTAGGTTTGACAAATTTACCAGGATTTATCATGATTACATTTTTTACAACTCGAGAAAATGGGAGTAACTCGCTTGGTATAATTATTACATCAGGAGTAATATTACTAACAAATTCGGTCAAACCTAGATATGATATTTCAAGATCAGCACCTGAAATATGTTTATAGATTTTAGAATCCGCACTCTTGCTATTCTTCGAGTCGGGTTTGGCAATTGTCATCTTTTTAATGGAACCAGGGAATTGGGGATAATAGCGGCGTTGTTGAAGTACATGTTGTGCCACCCTATCAAATCTATTTGACATTGTGGTTTCCCCACCTTTTGTAACCTCCTTCATATCCTTAAATATATCCACATTAGAGTTTCCAAAATACGTTTCATTGAGTTGGAAAGTGGTAGGGTTTGTAAAACATTTAAAATTTTTAGGTAATTGTAAAGTCTTTCTATCAAAGGAGTCTTGAGGATAGGATGCATGTGTAGACATAACATCTCTAGTAGAAGGGGTAAGGATTACCTGGATTGAAGGATTAATTTTTTTCAATATTGGTGAAATCAATTTTACGAACAATTCGTTCAATGTAGCAGGTTGAGCCCTTAAATTATCAAAATGTGGTATATTACCTGATATAACCATTGGATGAGTAACGTCGATAAATGGACCTGTCATTATTAAAATATGAGGCTTGATTTCACTGTTTATCTTTTCAACAAAGTTAGTCAAATAGCTTAAATCAAAACTATTATCTGGAATATATGGTCCACTGGTAACGATAACCTTGGAAGATTTTTTATTCATTAAATCAGAATATTCTAAAAGTTCATCAGAAGAGCTCAGTGGGAAATCAGGATACGGTATATCCAAGATCTTGTCAACCAGGAAATAATCCCCATTTGCATTTTTCCCCTTGAGAATAGCAATTTGCCCACAGAACAGGGAAACTTCATTAACTTGTTCAAGGTTTAGACGGATTCTCCTACCGATACCGTTTAATCTCGAGGTTTCTAATGCAAGAGACTCTGTGTTTAAAAACCCGTCATATTGGGGTGAGTCTGGCACTATTCTTCCAATTGCGTATACATCAGCCTGTGATTGAATTGTTGGATCACCAAATTCAGCATCTGAAATGGTTAAATGTTCCTTAACGAATTTAGTAAATAGTTCAATTTGTTCATCTAGTACATCGGAACATTCGATTAAGTTTTGTCTCATTGTTCTAAATTTATACTTCTCAGGATCATTCAATAGTTGGATTCTAACATGTGTATCGATTGTATCATCTTCTTTCACAGTATATCCTTCAGATATTTCCATATTTTCCGGGTTCAATGAGTCCATTATTTTACCAGTTTTTTCAGGTGAATACATAGTTTTTGTCAGAGATATGTTACTGTTGGATTCTGATTTGATAGGGGCCACGCTCATTTCACTTTTTGCTTTGGGTGTGGAATTTAAATCATCAACAGGGAATTCAAGTTTAATAGAACTGTCACTGTTATGTAAATCATTTGAAACTCCTAGTTTTCTCTTTTTATTCGCTATTGGAGTTTTAGAAATATTGAAGCCAAATAATGAGGAACTGTTATTTATTCCCTTTAACATTTTTGGTCTCTTCGGACCAGACGATTGATTGCTGTTGTTAGAGATATTACCCACAGAAGAATTGGCACGTTTCTCTATTTCTTCCTGTAGGAAGCGTTTAAATGGCTCGAGACTTTTCACAGTCACTCTAGTCAAAACATGTGGTTTCTGGCAAGCAAACTGTTCCCATTTAATATATAAATCTTCTATAGAGATAGCATACAATTTAGCTAGGCTATTTAGACCAGAAATTATTTCAGGTTGATTGGCTTCGCTACCAAACTTGACTACAATTTCTTCGCTGTCTTGAATCATTTCCATTTCAAATTGTTCCAACTGCTAAATTTTTGAAAAAAGTAGGTTCTATTTATTAGTAATAGTTGGATCAATTGGGATTGTTTATTCTTCTCTTTCTTTTGGGTCTTTTAGTAAAAAAAGTATATGTCCCATTGAATTTTATCAGTTTTTTCTATTAGCTAACACGAAAACCTGTATTATTTGTATTTTCCTGGAACATTTAGATGTTTTTCTTTTGTTGACGCGTCTCGTTGCTGCAATTCAAATATGATGAGGAAATAATATATGAAAAATTAGCAATCCATAGGGCAATTCGTAATTATCATTTCATAATAGATCTTACTTATTTACTTATTTATTTATGAATTTTAGAATTATTTTGTTAGTGCAGATATTGAAATGAGACCTAAAGAAAAGAGAATTCCAGGTGAGCTTACATAGGTTGTCCCATGATTCTGATCAGCTTATATGTTTCCGTATCTAAGCAAGAAAATATTTGGTTAATCTCTTGTAAATTCTTGTTCTCCCTAGCGTAGAGTATCTTGAAGATTTCTACCGCTACTGATATACTGTTATATCTCCAATCGGAATTGGTCTTTCTAACAAAGAATGACATTGTCTGGATAATTTCTGATAATTGAAATGTCTTGAATTCGTTTGGTTTGGTTTGTAGTACACCGATGATTGTGCTTATCATAAATGACTGCTTTAAACCTATTTTCAACCTCAACTTGTCAATAGCGTTATAGCTAATATTGCTCTCGGTAAACAAGTTACCTATTATCTTGGTTTCATCAAATTCGTTTCTATAGTCATCATCGGTTGTATCTTCTGGGAGTTCTGTAACCAATGAGCTAAGGATACTAGTAATCGATTTAGGTTTGAAATAGTTCAA
The DNA here is from genome assembly GCA_030571355.1 of Maudiozyma serrabonitensis. Classification (NCBI taxonomy): domain Eukaryota; kingdom Fungi; phylum Ascomycota; class Saccharomycetes; order Saccharomycetales; family Saccharomycetaceae; genus Maudiozyma; species Maudiozyma serrabonitensis. The sequence continues at coordinate 6,439 of JAJLXS010000098.1, read as the reverse complement.
CTTTATTAGTGTGGACCTCGTTTCGCATATTAATAAATATATTTCATTTGTAAAATGTAACAATTTATCCACCATTATGGTAAACTGTGTCCATATTCCATTTACAGCACCAATATCAAAATTATTAATACTTCTTTCATTATACTCGTTGATGGCTAGAATACATTGGATCAACAAAAGAGCTTTCCTCGTCATAATTGTCGGTATCAAGGAAGCTTCATCCATCGATTGCAACAACATCAAGGATAATGTTAAAAGTTGATCATAGCCGGATTCGTCGTTGAGCCATGATAGTAGTGTAGTATTGGATGAGTCAAATGTCGCCAAAGGTTCAATCAAATGGTTTAAATGTTTAATTGTGAATGTCCCACTTTGTATTCTACTGATACCTTTCTGTAATTGTTTTAAATCTGTGTTTGCTAAATCATGACTGTCCACAGCTTGTAGAGGACGTTTTCTTCTACTAATAACTTTGGCTAATTCATATTGTGTAACAGGGCAATTTTCAAACTTATGCAAGATTGGGTAAGAAATTACGAAGGACAACGAGTTATCTTTGGTATCCTCAGTAGACATGTTATCGATATCGACAACAGAGGGAGCTGTAGCATTAGTTATCTTTATCGGTTTCTTTGAATCAGATGGCTCCTTGATATCGGGCCCATGTCTCTCATTTTCTTCTCCTATTATTTCTGGAGAATTATCAGTAAATTTGACAGTATGTTCATCCTCCTCGGTTTTTATCTTATTATTTTCATTCAGTATACTTTTGACAGAGTTGGCACCCATCTTTCCTTGTTTGATATTATTAGTGCCATCTTGGAAAATGTCACTGAGACCTATATCTGTGGGTTCGTCTTTCTTTATTTTCACAGTATCGGAATTCGTGCCAGGATCTACAATAATATCATGAGCCTGATTTGTATTTTGATAAACACTAACTATTTTCGTCATTTCATACAGTCTAGGATTGACTGTTGTTAAACCAGTTTGATCTGGATGGATTGCAACGTCCTCGTGGTTATTCTCATCGGTAGCAATTTCTGGATTATGAACAACACTTTCACTGCTAATTGATCTCTGTTGTTTGAACGGATTAACCATCGTCATTTCCATATATCTTTTGATTTCTGGGTCATTATCATCAGTTTCGCTATCACTTAAATTATCCCGTTTGCTGTATTCATTTTGTGCGGTAGCAAGTTCAGTATCTTGATTATTAGCTGCTTTGTCATCGCAAACAGCAGTATCGCCTTTTCCACCCAGAATTATATCACTTAGCATTAGATTCTTGTCCCTTAGTTGTAGTTCATCTGAGATTTTCAATTTGATTGAAACAAACTGAAGTTCTCTCAAGTATTCAATAAATGCTTGATCATTGAAAAGGTAACAATTATATAGCACATCAAAATATAATTGGTTGTCCAACTCATTGCCATACATTTTAAACAAACTAACAATAATACTTTCGAATGCATCCTTCGTAATTAGTTTTCTTGTATTATCATCTGACAATAACTTGTATAACACATTTAAAATGAAATTATATATTGTACCTCTATGTTTCATATAAAATATGGACGTTGAGGGGTCTGAGGAAACTGTTAGAGTAACAAGCAAATCTCCAATATCATTTAAAATATTGGTCATACCATTTGTAGTTGCAATATCGAGTTTTTTAAGAAGTTCAGTTGGTCCCATATTATTTATTGCATATAGCTTTATAATATCTGATAAGGGTATATTGGTAACAAAGTGTTGAACGGATAGTAGTGATTTGAAATCGGATGGTTGTTTTGTAATTAATTTTTTGAGAGAGGGCATAATTTTTTTGAGATCTAGTTTATCGGTTTCCTTACTCTTGGGTATTAATAAGTAATTTTGTAGTGATTGTAAGAATTCTGTGGGTTCTTTTTCATTACTTGAATACGAATAAAGTTTGTCCAGGGCTTTGCTAATTTGATTTATATCTAATTTCTTATTGGTTTTGGAATTAATGTCGGATACATTTATATCCATGTATTTATTAATCAATAATATTGATTGAGGATTAGGAAGTTCATCAGTAAGATCTAATTGGTTCGAATTGGTATCATGATGTGTGATTTTACTAGATATAGGTGCGCTCGTTTTTCGTTTAATTATCGCACCATCGTTTGTCTTAAGACGCTTATTCTCCACAGCTTCAGTAATTGTTGGACCCTGAGTATTGGTTGTCATTTCACTAGTAGATCTGTTTGGACGAGTCATTCCTGATTTATTTTTCTGTGAAATGGATGACTGTGTTGGTTGTGCATAACTTGGGAACTTTCGATTCATTGAAGTACTATTTTGGAGATGAGAACTCAACAAACTGGCTCTACGGGAGCTGTTCTTGGAAGAAGAATTTGAAAAAGTGCCTTGATACTGTCTTTTGAAGTCGATATCAAGATGTTGTGGAATAGCAAGTTCTATGGCTTTCTTAAGTTGTGTAGAAAATGAGTTGTTAAGTAGGTTTTTGGCATTTACAGGATACGCTTTATAGTAGTACCAAAATGTGATTCTCATAGATTCTCTCACTTGTGTCTGTGCATCTGATATCCCTTTTCGTATCCATTCCTCGATGTAAACGAGATTGGTCTCTAGCTTTGATGTGTGATTTGACTTTATTAAAATAATTCGTAGCAATATTGCAGATGTATTTCTTTGAATAATGTTTTTTTCGTTGATCAGTAAAAGACTGTCATGAAATAACTTACTATGAAAGTCTACATTTAAAAACATAATAAGCATACAAAAATAACCCATCTGGGATGATAACTTTTTCGTGGATGCTAATAGGGTTTTAAGTGTGGTAAATAAATGGTCTAGTAATGTTATAGTGAGGCCATCTTTTAGCATTAATATTAAATCTTTTATTAGTTGACATGTATTAAGTGAAAGGGTTGTTCTTAGTGATAATGCTGTTTTAGATATACAATCGACAAAACTTAGGTTCTTCAGAATATTGACAAATTCGGTCCTTTCTTCAAGAATTAATTTATCATTTAAAATAAATATATTTCTGATTTTTATAATGTTACTCTGTCTAATTTTCCAGTTTTGTTCTGTTTCCTTAGGATTATTAAATGTTTCCAGTAAATTTTCCAAATCATCTGATAATTGGTCTAATGATGTGTATAATAAAGAAGGAGTATGCGATACATCAACATTGCTTGCCAATAATTGGTGAGGTGGTTTTGCCTCGTTCAGTATTGATTGCAATTCGTTCTTTGTGTCAAAGATATTATCAGAACTGGTATCAGGTTGTTGGTATTCTTGTGAAAATACACTTCTAATTGAGTTATTGGTAATATTTCTAACAAATTCTTCAAAATCTGATTGATTAACATATTTTCTAAATATGTCACTCAGTAATTCAACAATACTATTAACATTATTCTTATCATTGAGATTTTGATCTGGTATATTATTCAAAAAATTTAGTACTACAGGGTTAAATAATTTTAATGACGATATAGGGTCCTGGTTGTTGGTTTGTTTTATTTGACACAATTCATTTATAATAAATAATATAATTTTTATCCTGTTCAGTATATGAATATTGCTCAAAGATTTGTCTATCGTATCGGTAACTTCCCTCTCTAAACTTTGTTTAATTGAATCTTCTGTATATATTGGATTTATTTTATAGCAAGATTCTAAAATTTTGATTGTTAGAAGCCAAAATTTCTTAATATTATGCGACGAAGATGATGAATTTTGCATGTTCTCTAAAGTGTGCAACTCTATAATGTGGTTAACTAAATTCGTTATCAGAGGCAATGACAATGATTCAGGAGATTGAATTGCTATTCTTTTAGTCAAATAGCAAAGACATGAATGTCCTAAAAATAAAGTATCTATAGAATCTTTAAATTTTTGAGGAATGAGTAAAAGGGCATCGATATAAGTGGGTATATTTTCAACATTGATAAATTCTTTTTTTACATGACCTTTAAATTTTGTTAATTGGTCCAATTTGTGTTTTATATCTATTTCTGGATCATCTAATGTGGAATATAGAGAAACAAATTGTGGATCCTTTGATGAATCATTCTTCATATTAGACATTGGCGGCACAGGCACTATTCTAAATATCTGATTCCAAAAATGATTAGTGATGAGTGAGGTTCACAAAGAACTTGCTATATAAAAAATATAACTTCACGGTATTGGTATTTATCCCTCAGGAACGTGATGACGATTTTTTGTTTTATTGTCTATCTCTTTCATTGCCTTTATATAAAATAATTCAAATATTTATTATGCGTTAATATATTTACCTTATAACAAATTTGTACAATTTTTTCGTGTCTAAATGTTTTCAATTTCTATTTTCGCTCTGTGCTTATTTTATGTCTGGTCTTCTATTTTTGTTGCTCTTTCCTTTAAGTACAATGTGAAAACATAAATAAACAGTTGGAATTATACTATTTTAGAAGGCCAAGTATATAACTGTCTTACCCTTATATTTGAATAAATATTTTGTAATAATTGTTATTTGTACAATAAAAAAATTTCAATTTTGTTCACATATATAGATAAATAAATATATATATATATACAAAATAAATAAATGAGATGTATCTATGTTTGTAAGGTAAATTTCTTTTAAGTTTATAAGATGATAATAATAAGAATAAAAAACATAAGTTGAGATTAAGATCTAAAAGTTTATAACTTGTAATATAGTACAAAAGGAAAAAAAAATGAGGCGTGATTAATAAAATGCAATGACTAGGGGTGGAAGGGGGACTTGATAATAATAATAATAATAATAATAATAATAATAATGATGATGAAAGAAAACAAAATAAAAAAAGAGATTATAATTACTCTGTAGTAGTTGTAGAATGTAATTTAATTGGTTCTTGTAATAAGTGACCCATTCTTTCAATTTTTGTTCTTAAATAACCTTCAATTTCTTTTGATTTAATACCTTCATTTTCATTAGTCCAATGAATTGGTACCATTGGTACTCTTTCAACACATCTAATATATGGTTCATATTCAACTTGTGCAATTTTATCAGGATTATTTGTCAATAATCTGACATTAGAAATACCTAAATCCATTATAATAGCCTTACCTATTGAAAAATCTCTTGCATCAACAGGATGCTTTAACATTAAGTTAGCTTGAACTGTATCAGCACCTAAATCTTGTAAATTATAAGCTTTCAATTTTTCTCCAAGACCAATACCTCTACCTTCTTGTCTTAAATATACAATGACACCATGACCATTACCGCCGATAATACCAGTTTCCTTTTCATGTTCACAAGCGATTAATTTACCTGCTCTGTCGAATTGTTCACCACAATCACATCTAGCTGACCAAGCATTTTCACCTGTATAGCATTCACTATGAATTCTAACTAAAGTATTATTTTTTGGGTCCCAAGTGGTCTTTGATTCATATAATAATTCACCAGTTAACTCATCAAAATGTAAAGATAAACCTAATCTATCATCAGTATCAGCAATAGTTCTACCTGGATGTAATTTTCCAACATAAGCACCTCTAATCATTCTATCGTTTTGAGTTTCACCTGGACGTCTTTTAAATAAAGAACGTGATCTGATATCTTCACCAAAGACAATAGCTAAATGTTCTTTTTGATCTCTATTATTAGCATATAAATGTAAGAAAATATCAGGGCCTTGTGTTGTTGGTATACGAGCTCTAGCAATACATTGAACAATAGGTAAATCAGTCTTTGTAGCAGTCATATTGATTTATTTGTAGTATAGGATAATAAGGAGATATTATATTAAAATTTTAAACTTAACGGATGATAGTAAAATAATAAAGAGTTGTTTTATATGTTAATATAACTCTTTTTACACTTTGTTGTTGTTGTTGTTATTATTAGTTAAATAAAAGAAAAACTAAATATTGCAACGAATATAAAGGATATTGAAATAAATGAAAAATGATTACGATTTATATAATACTAATTAAAAAGCAAAAAAAAAGACAAAAAAGGATGGAAAAGTAATTAATAAGAAAGTAAAAAAAGATGGGTGTGTATGACTTCTGTAATATTACTTATTTTACTCATTTTCCGTGAAGTTGATTACGTTAGCAAAATAAAAGTGAAATATTGTATTAAATGATTATTAACGGGGGGGCTGACCAAAAGTGAGGTGAGGTGAGAAGGTTTACACTGTGAATAAAGACTAAAAATGATAGAGAGTGGGACATTACTATGAACAAACCAAAACATATTAGACGGACAAGACGGACAGAAAGAAAAAGAAATAGAAATAGAAATCATTTATTCAGTCCTTTTTCTCTTCTTGAAGTTCTCTGTGTGTGGATATTTAGTTAATTTATTGCTCATTTCAGAATATATGCAGTGTTATTAAAATAAGCGAGTGAATGAGTGGAAAAATACAGAAAATATATTTATCTT
>JAJLXS010000097.1:0-39731 GCA_030571355.1 Maudiozyma serrabonitensis | reverse complement strand
GCTCCTGTAGCTGTCTTGTATGTGACGGATGCTAATGTCCTAGAATAATGTGTCAGTAATGCCCAATCGGGTATACTGATCCTATTCGTATGATAATTCTGATTACAGATGTTATCATGTAACAGTAAATTGTCAACAATGTTTGGTTAACACCAAATTTGTTATTTTCTGACAAGGCTAAATGGTTAACCTTGTTACAGGATCTTCAGTTATCTCTAGGTAGCCAAGTTGGTTTAAGGCGCAAGACTGTAAATTTACAAGAAATCTTGAGATCGGGCGTTCGACTCGCCCCCTGGAGACTTTTTTTGGATCATCTCAACAACCGTTTTAACGTTTACCCATTATTATTTGTTTTTTCATATTCAGTAGGACTGTCTACGGTTATGTTTCTACTTCTCATATTTCCTTTAAATAGTTTTTTGAATTATTTCTTTGGCAATGCTTTTTTCCCATTTTTTCAGAAAATAAAACTTGTTTTCGCAACTACAAAAAAATTGAAATTATGGATATTTCCGTTTAATACCATTTTCATAGCATCTTGTTGAAAATTTCTACTAATTATGGAAATTATGGCTTTATTTTGCCTTTTTGAAAAGTGTGAAATATGAAGTAACATAAAAAAAGGAATCAGAATATCCGAGTTTCCCATATATGATACTTCTTTAACTTCAAACTACTAAACTTCAGAAAATAATAGAAAAGTAACTTGTAAGGTCTGATAGGTATATCACCAATATCATCATCACTAATTGTAACCAATAGTTATCTATGACGTTAGCTAAATATATTCTCATAATTCGTCTTAAAAAATTGTTTAGATTGGTTTAAGAATCATTCCAATTAATATCCTCAATATTACTGAATCTAACCTCATTAATATTGTATTCCGTCTTTACATTGACAATTTTGGGCAATCTAAACTGTGACGCCCTTTGTTCTCATTTTCTTTACGTTTTCCTAGCAAATTTATTTTCAAGCGATGAGCTCGGCCCAATTCAAATTACACTGAAAATATAAATTGAGATGAGTAAAAAAAGATTCTCACTACCTTATGTTACACGAAGAATAATAACCAACCGAAGAATATAACTCTCCAAGGAGAAAATACCTATTTAAAACAAAATTCTAAATTTTTCATTTGTGTTACGACAATCAAAGAATGGAGAAACTACATTCATTAGAAACGAGCCTTCCGCCTGAACAACCCCCAACAAAACAGGCAGTTGACTCACTGAACAATGAATTATCACAGGAATTTAAAGTAGCTGCCAATGCTGTCACTAGGTTATATAGAGTGGCCAATGAGAAAAATTCATTAGTGAAACATCAAGGTTATATTGAATGTCTTGATGATATTTTGGATTTTATTGAGAATTCCAAATTCAATTCTTTAGACGATATACGATTGTGGTGTACGAAGCAAAGGACTGATAAAATGGGAACCAAAGAATCAAATAAAGTTGACTCGACAGAGAAGGTAAACCAATATAATTTCAATTTTGAGGAAAAGAAAACAATAAATTCTCCTAAATTCCGACTTTCAATGCCACCAATCAGTGTAGAACATACGAAACCCTCAGAGAACCATACTCGTTACAATTCAAGATTAAAAAATCAATACAGCAATATAAACAAAAATGATCCAAATATATCATATTCAACCCAGATGGGTTTTGATATGGTAGATTCTGATACTAATAATATGAATTTACAACAAGTGTATCGCCGAAATTCTAACGACAGTGTGTCCTCATCAGATATCAAAAATAAAGCTATTAAGAAGATGAAATTGGATACTGATAACAAAATATGACCACCCTAAATTATTATATGTGTATACCGCTAACAAAAGGATGTTAGCTGTTAATCTTGTTGTTTTCATTTGACTTTATTCTAAAAAAAGAAGGATTACATACAAAGAGACTACTATACCGTGAAATAACTATTGTTATGAAGTTTGATATGTAATCTGTTAGTATAGTATGATTACATCTTTGATGTGGTTTATAGTTAATCCGAAGAAATCAGTTATCACCAGCAGAAATATCTATCTGGTTGTTAACTCCTTAATATAGTCATCCAATTACTAAATTAAAGCAGGCAAATTGGTACTATTTCATCTTTCTTCTCGCGTTTTGTGATTTCGGAGTGCCATCGGCCGACAGCCGTCCGCTGCTCGAATGTTTTTTCTGCACAATGACAAGAAACCACCAAAAGTGATAGTATAGCCAACTATCTATTATATAAGAAAACACTATTCTTGTTTGCATCATTCTAAATACTTCGACTGCATTTTCCAAATAAATAATATTATTTAACTAAAAAAACATTAGTAGTCCAATATTAATAATTACATATTCATTTAGGTTTAGCATATATTCTGTTATTGGCAGCAACTTCTACTAGCCTATAGTGTCGAAAACTTAACAAAAAAGTTATAACAAAACTAATACTATTTTTCCGTAATAGAAATTAACATTTGCGTTTCCATTTTTTTTGGCCATAACTTAATTTATTAGGTATATTATTTCTTAAAAATCCGGTCATTTAAGATATGACACAAAATTCATCAATAAAAGTTGGTTTTGTTGGGTTAAATTGTGCAAATACATTAGCAATAAAGACACACTGTCAGGCCATTTTACAGGTTTCATCGTTTTTTGAAATTTCAGCCATATATAATGATAATATCCAAGAATCACTTGATATCATAGACAGATTGAGTCTTCAAGATGCCATTGCATATCCATCATTAAAACAATTAGTTTCCAACTCTGGTATAGACATGATTGTTTTCACATCAAATGGTGAACAATTATATGATAAAATAATGTCTATTTTAGATAATATTAGGGAAGAAAAGAATCAAATTAGTTATTTACTTTTCGAATGGTCTCTAAATTTCAGTCTTACTCAAACTGAATTTCTTGCAAACCAGACGATTGAATTAGGTATACAAACAATAATATCATTACAAAGCAGGAAGTCACCTTACATAATCAGAGCGAAAGAATTAATAGATGATGGTTCAATAGGTAATATTAATTCTATAGAGGTAGCTGGCAATGGAAATTGGTTTGGCTATGAAAGATTACAAAAATCACCACAATTTCTTTATGAAATGGACGCCAGGAAGGACCTTGTAAGTTACTGCTTTGGTCATACTATCGATGCCTTGGAATACATCACAGGTTCATACTTCAGTACTATTAATTCAATGATATTCAATAATATTCCAGAGCAAGTTCTTGTGGACGATATGGGAAATTCTCTTGGTAGAAAAGTACAGAAAAATGTGCCAGATCATTTATTATTCCAGGGGAAATTAATTAAAGGAAACGTACCTGTATCGTGTAGTTTCAAAGGTGGAAAGCCAACCAAAAAATTCACTAAAAATCTCGTGATTGATATACATGGTACAAAAGGTGATTTAAAAATTGAAGGGGATGCGGGTTTTATCGAAATATCAAACTTAGTATTATATCATAGTGGTATCAAAGTTAATGTCAACGCTGATGTTCAAGATCCACCTCCCGAGGGACAAGTAATATACAATACAGATGATGAAGTTTTAGAATTCTTTCATTATAGGAATTATAATGCTTTAGTGGGAAACATGGCAAAATTATACCAGTCTATTGCAGATTTTAATGATCAAAAAAATGGTCAGTTTCACGATATCTCACCATCAGCAATTTCACAAAATCCCAAAACAGATCCACTCATCCTTATCCAGGGGCTACAAATGGATGGATTTCCAACCCTGTTAGACGCATTAGCATTATATAGATTAGTCGAAAACGTTTATAAAAGTAACGCTGTAGGCTCAACTCTAAACGTTAGTAATATTAATCAATACCCATAAATATAGTCATATTAAATACTCATTCCTTTAGTTAAAATAACAACAATAACATAGATTCAACATTGCTTACCAGTTCTGTATACATTATAGTCTATAGGTAAACACATACAAAGGTTAATGCTTTTCTAATATTTGTAAAAATAACTGACAAAACTCTTCAATCGCCTCATTATAATGTACACCCCCGTATCTCAAAGTGTTTAAGTAATCGATTGCCAGTTGTCTTTGCATGTCACTGCTCATATTAATATTATCCTGACCACCACCATTCACACTACTCGTTAGTATCTTGTAAACCTTATCTAAATGAAACTTAACAGTATTATACTTTAATAAGTGTTGGAGTTCAGGCGAGTTACTATATATCTCATGCAGTTCCAGAGTATGTAGTTCTGGATCATCTTCTTTAGTAATTGATGTAATTTGTGTGGTAGAATCACTATCGTCAGGTTTTCGAGGTTCTACAATTTTTCCATCAGACCCCACATTGCCATTTGCATTGGAATGACTATGCTTTTGCGGATCCTTGTAGCATTTCAAAGAGCAATACCTAATCCCACAGGTAGGACATTTATACTTTGCATCTTGTTCCAAGCATATTTCACACTTCATTGTTTTGTATACGGAACGAAGGGCACTCAGTATTTTCTATGTATTAAGGGTTCAGAAAATGAAACATAAGCACTAAAAATCTGTTGGCAACTAGTAATTAGCAAGAATATACTTGATTTGATCTTTATTTAGGTCAGCTCATCGAAATTTTTTTTCCACGTCCTATCATTTACAAATTTCACCCGGTATAAAAATTACTCAAGGCGTTCATTGAGAAAACCAAATTAAAAGTATAAAAAGTTTTAATTACTATACTAAAAGAAAAAAAAAATGATAATGCAAATATACAAGCTTACTAAATGCACACTATAAACCCTGAATTAAAGTTCAAGTTTATGGAGACCTTGTGAGAATTATTAACCAACAAAGTTCAGAAAAGGTCACGTGACCAAAAATAAAAATTTTAAAAATCACATTCCATACGGGACTCGAACCCGCAGTCTTCTCCTTAGGAGGGAGACGCGTTACCATTACGCCAATGGAATAGGAAATTTAAAAAGCCGAACTTCTCCATGAAAACTTGTCGCACCGGAAGTTTGGAATTTTTAGTGTATTAATTATAAAAAATCAAAACTAAATTCATTGGAGTACCACATGTTGCAAAGGAATATTGTTGCAAAGGAATATAAGCTTCAATAATTGTTCTTGATGTTTTATTATTTCATATTTAATGTCGTTTACGCAGTTTTGAGATCTCAAATTGACGAGGTATCTCTAAATTGGAAGTGTTAGTGAGAGACATATTATACGTACACAACTATGTAATATTGTAGAGAATCTGAGGCAGATATTTCATTTCCCCTTGATTCTTAAGTGTCTATTTTATTAGTAATTTTTAATTCGGACATCTTTTAATATGATAATAGATTCTTTATTTTAAATTATATATTCTACAAATTAAATAACTAAAATTATTTTATCATTTTACAATGATAGCTTTATATATGCCATAATTATTTTTCAACAATTCACCTGCAAAATGGCTGTTCTTTTTCATTACGTAATGTTCTAATAGTGATAATATCCATTACGTAATGTCCACGACGTAGTGTCCCATTAGTAATGTTCGTGACGCAATTTCTTATAATCATTTCACATTAATTATCGAACATTTTAGATATACTCATTCTCTATTATTTCCGTCAATTTAATATGCAAAACCAACATGAATCCAAGGGCAAATATGTTAACTTCCGCTCCTTAATAAATGACACCTTTTCACTGCCCGTACTTTAAAGGGTATCACTAATCCAGAGTTCTGATGGAAAAGGATGTTGAGTTCTCCGATGCAGTTATTGGCTAAAGAGGTTCATATAACTTATAACTTTTATTAACAAATAATTTACAGTATGAAAGATTTACTTATTAGTAAAACTAAAAAATAAAATTATTAAGTGATTCATTTAAATGGCAGAAAATTACTGTGAAGTGCACCAAGAATAATTCATTAGTAGAGTTGATAAAAGCATTTCTTATAATAGTTGCAAATTCAACAGCATTAAACCATAAGCTGTTTGGAAGATGACTAGATACCAGCAATGTACGGCAATCATTTAAAAGGTTAGATTACTGCGTTAAGTTACACCATTTGATGATGAGCTCCAGTGGAACTGTAGATTGGTATGATGCCATGTTTTTAAGGGATATACCCAACAAAAACGAGTAGCTTTATTTGTGAAGGAAATGAAATAAATTGGAGAAGTAGCAGAAATACCAGTAACTGGACCGAATAGAGCAGAGTGTATATATTCGAATGGACCGTAATTGTTCTGGTATTTTAACCGGGGACCAACAATATGTTTATGTTTAGTTGCCTTATCTTTCATATAATCGGTGCACTGGAATTTGTCAATGTTCGACCAATCGACATAAGCTGGCTGAATGTTTTTTAGGAGTTTTTTTGAAATCGTTTCTTTAATCGTTTTAATATTGATATGGCCAAAGATACGATGTAGAAAAGCCATTTTAGTTTTTTTGTTATGTGGTTAACCCTGTGGGTCTCTGTGTCTCTATTTGCTAAACTAAGTGGAATATAAATATAGCGTCTGTAATCAATAATATCCCCAACTTTCTCTTCGCTTCTGTTTAAAATATCACGATGTTGAGAGTCCAATTATTAGCCTGGCTTTTTCAAGGTCATAGAGGGAGCTTAAGTTACAGGATGTGTCCTGGGAGGCTAAAGTTTTGATACGTATAGCAGTCTTTCCAAATTTTAAGCAGGGAGTACCATCAGCGTCGATCGTTAATGCCTTATCAGCAACACCCAGAAGTTGGTCTGGAGGACTGAATTTTAAGTTTTTTAATAGAGATGCATCGCGTTCGACAGATATTTCAACCCCTGAATCCTTTATCAACAAATCTTTGAGTTGATACTTAGTGTTGCCTGAAATCTTAATTTTTTAGATCTAATTGTTGAATGTGGAATAACCTTTCACCTTTACCTTTGATAACAGTATTTGAAGATGACTTGATAGCAGATGATTGCTCGGGTTCAGGTAGATTTGTTGACTTAGCAACTTTAGCAACTGAACTTGCGATAGCGGCAGATTTTTTAACATTTCTGACATGTTTGTTATAGACTTGTTGGATTATATCTAGTAAGGTATTGAGTGTAATGGCAGTATAATCTCCAATACTTGAATTTTATGAATATGATAGACGTTCAACGATTATGTAACACAACCGTGTAACGATATCGTGTTTTAACTTCAATATTTTCCTATATCATTACTTTGAAAAGACATGGGATGGAACAACACCCCAATTGAGAATTAAATGGAACAACACACTCTTTCCCAATCCAAGAATATATACATAATACATAAATGATCTCCTACATCTTTAATATATATATATATATATATATATATGTATCATATGTTTTTCCTTGACATAACTAAATTTTGATTTGTGGCACTTTTTCAACAATCGCGAAACACTGTTACCTTTTTTTTTCAAATCTTGAAAAATAAATGAATAAACACGACAATGTAGATATATGTTAATACTCTCAATATTAAAATAAAAATAAACGAAATTATCAAGAAACTTAATATTGAACAGAGGTTTAAATTATTAAAACAACAACAACAACAACACCTCATTAAGAAAAAAATGTCCTATACCCGTGGTAAATTAATACTAATTGAAGGATTAGACCGTACAGGTAAAAGCACACAATGTGAAATATTACGTCAACGATTAGGAGAATCGACCACTTTAATGAAATTTCCTGATCGTACGACAGTAATTGGCCAACAGATCAATCATTATCTTACAGATTCCTCATACAAATTACCAGATCAAGCTGCTCATTTATTATTTAGTGCAAATCGATGGGAACGTAACGATTTCATTAGAAACAAATTATTAGCTGGTGAAAATATTGTAATGGATAGATATGTTTATTCTGGAGTAGCATATAGTGCAGCTAAAGAGATTACTGGAATGGATCTAGAATGGTGTTATTCTTGTGATCGTGGTCTTGTACGACCAGATTTGACATTATTCCTTGTCAATGATGAAAGCAATGATAATCGTGAAGGTTTTGGTGAAGAAAGATATGAGAACAATTCATTCCAAGAGAAAGTTCGTCAACAATTCTACAAATTATTTGAGAAACAAGCTTCCTTAAATAAGGATAATAATGATGTAGTCATAGTTAATGTGACAGGTTGTACAATTGAACAGGTCTCCGAAAAGATATGGACGATTGTTCAGAATAGCAAAGAAATTTCATCATCTACGTTCAAGTTGTTCGAATAACTAACACTCTTCATTATCGCATAAATAAATATATAGCATCAATCATATATATACATATATATATACATGAACCCTTTCATAGTTTATTACGAATATGAATGTAAAAAAATACAATCACAACGTTATACTACCACCATCACTTCAATTAATTTTGACGTCATCTTAGTAGTTTGAGTTCTTACCAAACTAACAGTTTATTCTAAAAAGTCATTTAAGTGCCCAATCACCCCCACGCTTTACCTGCCAGTGATTTTTATTGTTTTTAATTTTTTTCTACTTCCCGTGTTCCAGATAACCAATCCCTCCGGTCATTACATTGCCCACTGTCCACTCTAAATTTCACTTCACCTACTAGCCCACCCCCACGTAAAGACTCGTTTCCGTCTGCCATGACATAACTGTGCATCCCTTCTATTTTCCCGCTCCACGTTCTCTCCCTCCCCCTGCATAACTATCTGAGTGGGAACAAGAGAATGGAAGTTCCAGAAAAAAGAATCTTAAAGCCAAAACAATTTCATTCAAGAATACCACTCTCTCTGCCTATTCATAGCAAGCTGAAACATTCTAAAATGAACCATAATATGACAAGTACCATTGACACAAACAACAATCACACTCACTCCCTCAATCTCAAAAACTATGACAAACAACACCCTGTGTAGCCCTTGCCTCGTAGTTCTTTCCCTTACAAAACCAAATGAAAATGGGTCAATATTAAGAAATTTCTTTTGTTTCCGTTAAAATTTCCGCAAAATAATCTGTTAAAGCGGACCAGACAGAGAGAGTCAGAGAGAGCCTTTGAAACAGTTAAAAAAAAATAGTGGTCATCTCTATCAAAAATTAAATTTGAATTTGTTCACTATTTTGGTTTATTTCCGCTCTTCTCTGTGTATTTCCCCCGTTTCTACACTAACTAACCATATCCCTTCCCTCTATATAAAATAACATATATATATATATAATCAAAAAATTGATTGACAAATAGTAATAATTAAAACATTTGAGGTTGTAGAATTATATCTATCTGATTTCCCTTATTTTATTAGATAAATAAATAGATATACACACTTATACATTTATATTACCGAGATTTAAATCGTTTATTGATATACGGATAATAGATATATATATATATATATATATCCAAAAATGGGATCTGATTCGAAAAATATACAAAGAAGTCAATCTGTGAGTACTTTGAAATTGTTAGGACAAAAACTACTAAACACAAAATCTCATGAAAATGCACAATATTTAGATAATGCCTCAGGTAACGGGATTACTCCCTTAAGGAAAAAACCAACAAGTGGATCTAAACCTTCGAGTGGATCTAAACCTGTTACTGCTTCAAAACCTAATGGTGAAAATGTCCGTTCAGGGAGTGATAGTAGACATAGATCTACTTCGATTTTCTCTAGGCTAAATAATAGTGGAAGTCCCACTGGAAATGGATCTCCAACAACAATTCGTCCGGTTAAATCAAGTGCAGCTATTGTAAACCTTATGGCTCACAGTAGTAATCCATTTGTTAAACAAACTGTTGTAAAACATGCTAAACAGGAAGAGGAATATTCTGATGAAGATTCTGATGAAGAAGATTACGCTAATAATGAAGGTGAAGAATCCGAGTCAGAACATGATAATGATTCAGATAATGAGAAACAAAAAGATAAGAAAATAAATGAAAATGACCTTTCAAAAGTTAATTCAGATAATACTACACACTTAAAAGAACATAATCATCATAGAGAGAAATCTCCTTCTACAACAGATGGACAACATCACAGTCACCATCATCATCGTCATCATCATAATGATGAAGATTCTATTGAAGGAGGAAGTGATGATGAACATGGTCATCACAGTAACCACCATCACCACCATCACCATCACCATAATAATGATAAATCACTTTCCAATGTCCCGGCAGTTGATGAATCTTCTTCAATTGCTATACCCCAAGAGAATAATTTAGATAAGAAAATCGGTTCTACAGAGAAAGATAGTTCAACTTCAAAATTACGTTCCCATCACACTTCTATTAGCAGAAAATTGATTAAACCTTCCACAGATGCTTCACTTTCTACAGAAGAGCAACATAAGAGATTACCTCATAGATCTAAGAGTTTTGCTACACATAGTCTTTCAGGTGAACTTGCTTTATCTAATCTAGATTCATCCTCATCAAGAAACAATAGTAAGAAAAATTTAGTTTATAACCCATATGGTCTAAATCCAAATGCCCCAAGCAGACCAGGAACTGCTTTTGCTGAAACTGGTGGTCAAGGGAACAACGATCTAAGTTTTTATTTACACGATGGTAATGAAAAGATTCGTATGTTACCTTTACCGATTGCTAATCCAAATGATTGGTTACCAGGGAACTTACAACAATATAGTATAACTCTATCAGATAATTTCGTATTTGATCCAAATAATAAACCAATTGGGTCAGGTGGTTCAAGTGAAGTCAGAAAAGTTAGATCAACATATCAAAAGAAGGACGTTTACGCACTAAAGAAGTTGAATATGATATATCATGAAACTCCAGATAAATTTTATAAAAGATGTTCAAAAGAATTTATTATTGCCAAACGTTTAAGTCATAGTATCCATATCACTTGTACCTTTGAACTGGTGAAAGTACCTACTACTACGTATACCACTAGAGGTTGGGGGTTTGTTATGGAACTTGGTAAATGTGACTTATTCCAATTGATCGAAAGAACAGGTTGGAAAAATGTTCCAGCCAATGAAAAGCATTGTATCTTTAAACAAGTTGCCAATGGTATTAAATTTTGTCATGACAATGGTGTTGCTCATAGAGATATTAAACCAGAAAATGTATTATTATCACCAGATGGTGTCTGTAAGTTAACTGATTTTGGTATCTCTTGTTGGGCCCATGAAATCCCAGATGATTTTACATCTCCAATTAAACTTTGTGAAGGTATGTTAGGTTCTCCACCTTTCACTCCACCTGAAGTTATGTATTTTGATTCCAAAAAACATTACCCTGAAAAATTTCAAAAACCATTCGATCCATTAAGTATGGATACATATGCGTTAGGTATATTACTTTACACATTAATAAACAATGTAATTCCATTCATTGAGTCATGCAATACAGATGCTAGATTTAGAGATTATGATCAGTCATACAATAATTTCATTCAGTATCAAAACAAGACATTTAGAGTCAAGGGGTCCCATAAGGCTGGTCCCGGTGCTGAATATAGTATGGCCAGAAATTTCCAGAATGCTGATGTATCTCGTGTAGCATGGAGACTTGCTGACCCTGATTGCAGAACAAGATATACTATGCAAGATCTGTTTGAAGACCCGTGGTTCCAAAGCATCCAAACATGTGTTGATCCGGAGGATCATAGTTATATTACCAAGACACCAATTATCAAAACTTCAACTGTTACCGGTGCTCAATCTCCAACTTCGGACGCTACCCCAGGTAGCGAAATTGCAAGTGCAACATCTTCAATTACAGGATCACCACAACTTGGTGCTAATCAATTTGAATCTAATATTGATGAAAAACCAATAACAAGTCCCGTGAAACCGAGATCAATGGTAGAAATAGCTCAGACACCAATAAAACCAAAGACTAGTAAGAAACTAAAGGATTCCAGTAAACGTAGCGATAGTATCTCGGTACTTGATCCAACTGTAAAAGGGAAATTAGCTAAAATGGAGATGGAAGATGCACAAGAATCGGTTGATAATGTTCTGGACAAGGTAACATCAGTTTCACCATCTGGACAAGAAATAACAAAGGACGAAGGTATACATGCTCCAACAGAAAACAAGCCAGATATTACCGATTTAACTAAGAAATTAAGCTCTGTATCTTTAAGCAGTAGCACATCACGCGCATCTTCTAATAAGACCACAGCTTCCATAGCCACTACAGCTACAAAGAAATTAGTCATACATCATCACTTGGATATAACGAATAGTGTAGTTTCTCCAATGTCTTTTAGTAATGTAGTCTCAAGGTAGTAGGCAAATATATTTAAAAGCTATTATCTAACTCTTCCTTCAAAAAATTTCATATGAAATATGGTTGTTAAATAAATAATAAGTAATACTCTCTCTCAAAGTAAACAAGATAGATTCAAAAATTAAACAGAATCAGGTAAATAAACTAAGTTTTCAACTGGTGAATGGAAGCATGAATAATTACACTTAAGAGTTATTCCCATTAACATTCCTTTAGTTTGTTTACTTTATTATTAGAATAGAATATGACGTGAATAATGACCTTAGCACGTGCAGACATCACGTGCTCTTATCTCTTTTTTTTTTTCGAAGTTATTTTTTCCTCAGAAGTAACCGCAGAACACAGTTTTCCCTATTTATGCTTTTACCTAACAAAACAAAATAAACTGAGAGATATATTGGTTTATAAATTCCGTGATATATTATTTTTCCGTTAGAGGCAAAAGTATTTAAACTGAAAGGGAAAGAAAAAATAAAATGTAATTTTTTTACACGTGGAAATCACGTTGTTTACAATACTTTTTAACTCTTGTTTATTGTTTTTTTAAAGGGTTTGCCAATTTTTTCACCTTTCAAATATATAGTAGTAACTTATAAGACAAGGAATATATCACATATTAGTATAAAATATTATTTGCTAGTAACAAAATGAACTCAATCAATCATAACAGTACCGAACCAAATGACGACGATATTGATAAGAGACTACAAGATACCTATGATGATATCGAAGAGGCACATGGTAACCTAAAGAAACAAAAACTTAACGATGAAAATGAAACTCATCATCCAAATAATGATGATGATACAGTTGCTGTTGCGGCTAGTGCTGTTTCACACACTGAGGATTCAAATATTGATTCCGAATTACTAGGGGAAAACCAACAAGATGATGATAATGAACATGATCCCAATGTTGGTTTACATGACCACCAAGGTGACAACGACAATCATAAACATGATGAAAATGATGTAGCAGCAGCTGCAGTATCTGCTACTTATGATGAGTTGTTACAGAGTGAAAATGCTAATCATAATGATGTTGATGTATCATTACAAGACCCTGATAATGACACTAATTCTCGTAGGAAGCTAGATCTTGTTGAAGGTACAACTGATATGGTGGGTGATGATCAAGATCAAGATGAACATGAGAAAATGAAAATGACCGAAGAAACTGTTGTTGATACTACTACTGCTGCCTCTACTTCTGGTACTACTACAGGTGATGATGACACATCAATTGCCATAGCGAGAGATATTGACGAAGCACGTAAGAGACTAGCTAAGAGAGGTCGTAAACCTACACCAATTACAGGTACAGACGAATGGAAGAAACAACGTAGAGATTCTCATAAGGAAGTGGAAAGACGTCGTAGAGAGAGTATTAACCATCACATTAATAATTTGAGTTTATTATTACCTGTAAAGGAAACTAGTAAAGCTGCTATTTTAGCTCGTGCATCTGAATATATTGAAAAATTGAAAGAAACTGAGAATGCTAATATTGAAAAATGGACCTTACAAAAATTGTTAAGCGAACAAACAGCTTCTCAATTAGCTACAGCAAAGGAAAAACTTGAAGAAGAACTTGGTCATGCCTTCAAAGAAATTGATTATTTAAAACGTTTATTAGAAGAAAATCACATAGATATACCAGATGATTCATTACGTGATAACAAGAACGTTCAATCAAAAAAGGAGGATTGATTATTCATTTTGAGAACAACTTCAAAACAAACATCAATACACGACATCATTACTATTAAATTATCATTTTTTAATGTATTCCCCATTTGACTTTTTACTTTTTGAAAGAAAAAAAACGAGACACTATTAAACCATGGCTCAATGTACTATATATATTTATTCATATGCTTATATACGTATATGATAAATTCATGAATGGAATACGTAAAAAATTCAAATTTATTCAAGTTAAAAAAAAAGGAGTTAAAGAAGAATACCAAGCCATAATAATTATTTATTCACTTATATATTAATAAATCGCGAAAAATTTCGTTTTTATAACGTAATACAAGAGTAATTATGATGAGGGTTCTAGCCAGATATTCAATGCTTCATCACATGCATTAACACAGCCATTGAAAACAGCCAGCCCACAAGGAATTATTCGTAGTGGAAAATACGACATCATTTGAAAAAGGAGCAGTTGCAAAGAACTAAAATTTTAAATTTTAAACCTTAAAACGTTCACCTGTATGTTCTACCCATACATCGATTTCTGGAGATGTAACCTCCATAAGTGATGTACGCCTCTTTTTGCTTTCTACCTCGATTATTGTTAAAAAATGAAAATGCCAAGCCTTAGTATGTCAAATTTTTTTAATCTATTTTTTCACGGAGGGAATGTCAGTTCAACTACCACATAAGTGTTACATAACAATAGAGAATTCAGAAGAAATTACGAAATGTATTATTATAGATTTTAGCCCAAAGTGGTATAAACCGTCCCCCAAAAGGAATTGGCCGACAAATACCTTTATTCTTTTATTTAGACGGGTAATCAATTCGGATATCAGCTAGGATGTAAGATAAGTGAAAATAACTTTGTAAACAGTTTTTGAGATGTTGCCCCCCCCCATAAATGGGCTAGAACTATTCATAAATTGTGGCAAGTTGGCATAAATAATTACGCTCTATACGTTATCAAATAAAGAACATATCTTATGAAGGTTACGTGAATGTTTTTTCAAAATTTACCTACTTGATAACTTAATCACTTAACAATTTTTACATACCAGGCTGCGTAGTTCAGTAACTATTGTATATATGTTATAAAGATGTGACATCTGAACATTTCAAAGACTGGAGATGAGAAAAAAACAGACTACATACTATCATAACGGCTAATGGCCGGTTTTCAATTCGTAACCCTGTTATTAGCCTATTCAACTCGATGTACATAATACAAGTTAAGCCTCCCCCACGCAGTGATTTTAGTGCAATGCATCTATTAAATTGCGAATTGTAAGAGCTGTTACTGCCCACTTATTTCTTTTGCCTGTTTGTCTCTGTGAATGCGGGTGGTATCTCCACGGAGATCAGACAGGTTGAAGCACGAAAAAACAAGTTTTTCAACTATTTTTTGGGAGGAAAATCTTAAATTTTTCACAAAGTCCCTCAAATCTAACAATGGACGAGGCAGTTCTTTTCAAAACCAAAATTTATTTTCATGTCACCTTTTGGAGTTCCTCAGTTGGTGCTGCCTGCTTTACATTTCTGCAGATACAAACGTGAAAAAGTAAATACCTATACACGTCCTATTCTGTACTGAGTCAGCCAGTGTGAGGACCCAAACCCATTTTTGCTTAGTCGATTCCATATAGGTTGAAACGCCTTTATTGATACTATCTGTTTTACTTGTTTGAATTTTTTTTTTTTTTTTAATTTCCCTTGGCATTATCACCAAAAAATAGATTTTATTAAAAAAAAATTTAAGAATAACTATATAAATATGTACAATTTAGAGGCTTAGGTAGTTTAAACATATATATCTTTGCATGAAATAATGGTTTTCTTTTTCTTGTTGTAGGTGCCTATTACTTGTTTTTCTTTTTTGCCAAGAACTGTCAAGAATTTTTCGGAAAAATCTAAAACCTTGACTACACTATTCTTCTCTTTACCTTATTCAAGTTAAAACTCATTGTTAATCATTTGCGAAATACAAGAAATAGATTGGCTATACACTATCATTTTAATTTATCGATTCCCTTTCCTTTTTATTATCATTACTATTAACTTATAATTGTTATTTGGCGCAGTGGAAAATTCATTTAAATATTATCCAGTACACATACGCATACATATATATACCTATACATGTTTGTGATACTCTAAAATACTTCTCATTTTTTGCTTCCCTTTCCTTTTAAAACCAATCAACCATCACCTCTTCTTCTTTATTTATTTAGAATAACAATCGAACATACCATTGCATTTTTATCAACTCTCACATATACCAAATATATTCTATTTAAAACATTTCTCATAAAATAATGAAAGCACATAGCCTTAGACGATTTTTGCATGCTATCTTAGCGCAAATATCTCAAAAGAATTTTCGTCATAAATTTGTGATAAGTTTAGGGGTTTATTCAGTGATATCAATTATTTATATTTATCGTGTGTCTCTATACGGTGAAGATGATTTTTTTAATTCTTTTTTTAAACCTCTATTTATACTTATACCTTCTTCTTTAAGTTCAAGTACAGAAACTAAAATATTAAGTTACCCAACTAATCCAACTGAAGCTGCAGAATTATATGAAAAACTTAGATATGATACATCAGGAAAATGGATAGATGAATATTACTTAAAATCAAATCTATTAACAGTTAAGATAGGTACCAATAAAGGTAAGATATTGAATTCAGTGGATGATTTACAATTTTATAATAGCGATCCAAGATTAGTTTGGTCAGTTTATTTGAATGATATAACGAATAATGGAATCTCAGATGATTATTATATGCCTTTTTCATGGTATGATTTTGCAGATTTTACAATGTATAATAAATTAATCTCAATAAAGGAAAAACATTCAGATACTATTCAATGTTCGATTTTATTACATCCTTCATTTGATAAAGCTAATTTGGGAAGATGGGAAAAAGACATTGGTGAAGAATTATTTCATTCTGAAAGATTTAAATATGATGATCCATTTTGGTACAGATCTTCAAAGAGTTTTAGTAATACAGCTGTTAATAGTCCAGAAAACCATTGTCAACCATTGTCAACTAATAATACTCGTTTCAATCTACCATTAAATATTACTGATTATATGGAACGTGTAAGACCAGAAGTATTTGATTTACAAGCAAGAAATTATCTTTTAAATACAATTGACAACCCACTATCAATAACTCTATTAAATAGTGATGACTATGCTTATAGAATCGATGTAAAACAAGGTAATCGTACCAACATGGTCGAAAGTAGGATTTTACATAAATATATTGAGCAACAACCTCGTGATAAAATCAAAAATGATATAATATTTGATCATGATGTAATGTATTCCAACTTCATTTCAAGTGATGCTTCACAGAAATTTAAAATTGAAATACCTGGATTAAATAGAAATGTTTACGATGAAGATTCAGTGAATCTGGAGCTTGATGATTTTAAATTCGATGCCAAATCCAAAATTGCAGAACTTGAAGAAAAAGGTATATCAAATTTATCTACTCACGATAAGAACTACCTTGAAAGTTTAAAATTTTCAATTAACACACATCCATCAATGGCATCAAAATATTTTAAAGAACCTGGTGGAATTATTCAATTCAAAGCTATGGGTCACCACAGAGATCAAAGATTCTTCCATGGTGCCTTGATATACGACCAAGTTGAATACTCTGCAAGATTAAACTCAATGATACGTACATTCCAAAAATTCCTCAAGGCCAATGGTCTTATCTCTTGGCTATCACACGGTACATTATATGGTCAATTGTATAATGGTTTAGCATTCCCTTGGGACAATGACTTTGATTTACAAATGCCATTAAAACACTTGAATTACATGGCTCAATATTTTAATCAAAGCATAATTATGGAAGATCCTAGAGAAGGTAATGGAAGGTTTTTACTAGATGTAGGTACTTCAATTACGGTACGTAGACACGGTAACGGAAATAACAACATTGATGCTAGATTTGTTGATATAGATTCTGGCTTATACATTGATATCACTGCATTAGCTGTTACTGCCGATGTTATTCCTATAAATAAATTCGATTATTATGATATGGAAAAGGCAAAAGAAATAAAATGGTCGGATGATGTTCAAAAACCAACCAAAGAAATGGAAAAGAAATATTATGATGCATACACTGGCTTGGCAAAATTATCTATTGAGAAACTTAGAGACTATGTGGCAGAACATCAAAGACAATTCGATTCCACTACTGTTGATCACATTGTGAAGATGTACAACGATGAAGTTCATAAATTGCCAATTGCAGATACTATTTCTAAAAACCTCACAGAAGTGCAACGTTACATTTTTAACGAAAAGTTAACGATGATTAATTGTAGAAATCATCATTTTAATACATTAGAAATGTTATCACCTCTGAAACTAAGTATGTTCCATGGTGTGCCAGTATTCTTACCGCACAAAGTGATATCCTCAATGAAGATTGAGTATACAGTTCCACCTAAGTATGGCTATAACTCTTACGAAAAACACACATTTACGGCAAAGCTTAACCACTGGATCCCCAGTGCTATTATGAATATTGTTAGAAATGTTGTCAATGATAATGCTTTATTCAAAATACATTCTAATTTAATGACCTTTAGATTCAATGATCTGCTGAGCATATTTAAAAATATGTTAATTGCTAGAGAATATGATACATTTACTGTGATACACAACGCCTTTGAAACGGTCACCTATCGCCAAAAAGAAATCGAGATAGAATATGATGACAAAATGAGTATTGAAGATAAAATGAAATACTTAAATCAATTGAGAACTGAATTCTCTAAGAATATGAGCTCACCCGCCAAAGATCCTGCTTTATTACAATATGAGCAGTCTTTGTGGGATAATTATGAAAAATATTCAGATGTAGTGGAAACAGATGCGTTAGTGAGTATGGTCAACGATAAAGTGCTGAAACAGAGATGGAAAGATTATAGCATGTTGTATGAAAGAGTGTATTTCAAGGTTGATGACCAATATCTAGATAATGTTGGTTTAGAATTATTCGAAAATTCACAAGAAGAAGGGAAAGAAATATTTCTGAAGGATCCTTTATTAGAGTAAGCAACTTATAGAAAAAACTATAATATTAACCATGCAATTTCAGCATTGATGCATATATATTTGAATATTCATAAAGACAGTATACACTTACATAATATAAATAGACATTATGAATATACAACTCTATCATAAATCATTTTGTAACATTATTGAAAGATCGTAATCATGTGTTTTGGGGTCTACCTCTCGATTTCAAATTGAATATCTCTCATAATTATACCTTCTTTTCCTTTCCCTAAATTTCCATATAATTCGACGCTAGGATTTGTAGAATCTAACCTCTTATTATCATCCTTTGTCAATTCCGCTATGTCAAAATCTTCTCGTCCATTAAATTTATATATACCAGAACTACCTGCAAAAAGAGTATCCCCGCTTTCAACGCCACATCTATTAGCATTGATCATAATTGCATTCCTTTCAGAGAATTCCCAATAAGTTTTCTTTGAGGCCCCCATATAAGATGAGCGACCTAAATCTTCAAATATATCAGACATACTTCCCCTTGACGCCCAGTATTTTCTGACATTCAATTGTAAGAATGGTAGAAATCTTAATAACCAATAATTCACGTTTGACATGTCAGGTTTTGATAATTCATTGTACGTGTGACTGACATCTAGTGACCCCTTTGTCACAGGAGTAGTCCTATTATTATTATCTAAATCCAATTGAAAATCTGACTGAGAACCTATGATGGATAATCCCTGTGATTTTAAATTTTCTTCAATATCTTTTAATTTTTTGAGTATATCTTGATTAGAATGTCCGTCTAATCCATGATCTTGTTTAGTTATGGACGAACCATGTAACCAAGCCATTGGACATATAATAAGTTCCACTTTTTTATCTAAATTAAATGAGGCAAATTCACAATCGTTAAAAGGTGCCTCAAATTTGTACGGACTAAGGTCCATACATATACCAATAGACGTATTTAAAGTAACGTCGACGACACCATCACTCATTTCTCCCAATTTTCTACCCTTTTTCTTGAAAGTAAGAGGGAAATTTTGAAATTTCTTAGGATTTTCTGAACAACCCCAATTATCTTCTGTAAAATATAAGAAAGATTTTCTATAATTGAATACCAATTCACCTTGTGGTGAGACTACCGCCGCTGAATTATATAAGACCTTTTTTGATTCAGTTTCACTTTCAGGATAGCCTATTACTGTATAACAATTAAACATCTTAGAAACATTCTGAGCAAATTTAAATGATGGACTCTCCTTGGTAGTATGGGTATAAGGAAGAATATGATCCCTTGATAAAAAATTGTAACCGGTAAGAGCGAATTCTGGAAACACAATCATGTCTACAGTCTTATTTCCTTCTCTACTTTCTAATTTAGCCTTGAATTGATTCAAGAGCATTTTAGCTCTGATTATTGTTTCATTAACCTTACCGATCTGTGGGTTCAATTGAACTGCAGCGATGGACAGATCTACCAGAATTTTATTAGCGGTTTTCATTAAGTCTTCGTTCAAAAATATTATTTTCAAAGAATGAAGCTCTTCTTATAAGATAAAACTGAAAAGAAACATGTACATGATTAGTAAATTGATTAGGATAGAACATAATCAAGTTACAACTGTTAGTTCTCGATGCAAACTCTGTTCTTTAATTTCTTTATATGGAGGCAAGACGATGGTCACTACCACAGTACTGAAATTTCCTTAGTTTCTTTACGCTCCGATTCAAGTCTTTCGGAATCAACAATTTCATACTGTTAAGTTAAATATATAATAGTAATATGCACATATAATTTAAGGGAAGTGCTACGAAGAAGAGGATTTAATACAAATTTGCCTTAAAGGTCTTTATATATTATAACTTTCAAGAAGAACAGCTTTTGACATGGTGTTTTCAACTGGATATAATCGTCGCAGAGAATGCATACATAATACGCCATTTAAACCAATTTTATTAACTAGAACTGGATATATTAAACCAGAACCAACTATACCTTCTGACACTAATCAAGCCAAAGATAGAGCTACAAGAACTAATAATCAAAAGAAACCTAAGGTGTCCAAGAGAAAATCGGCTCCTATAAAAGAGGCCATCAAAAGTGTCCCACAGGTACAACAACCACTAGTCATCTCTGGATTACATGATCCAAAGAACCAACTAACTTCATTGGTAAAAAATGCTAAAAAGAACATGGACTCCCTAAATGAACGTAATAAAAGAATAAAGAAAGCCAAGCAACAATCACGAAGCAGATATGGTTGGTAGATGGCATTGCCCAGAGGGGGTTGTTAATCATAGTTTTATATTTTAGTTAAAATCCTCCCCAATATCGCTCTTAACGAGGTGGTGGGAATTTTTCAGTTTTTTTTTCTCTTCGCCTGAAAATTTTTGCGATGCTTTTCCCAGCCAAAATAAACCGAAAATTGAAATACATATGTAGATTTTTAAAAACGATGAGATACTTTAAACGTCATAAAACGTTACAAGTTGATACTTGTTAATTGTGGCTGCTGGACTCTAAGATAAGTTTTAAAACTCTACTGTTGTAATAGCAACCAGAAACTTGATCCCTTTTTAACGTTCACGTTTTGCGTTTAATTTAATTTAAATTGATTGACTAAGAAAAAGAAAATATGTCTGTGGTTGGTTCTCTTATATTCTGTCTAGATTGTGGTAATCTATTAGATAATCCAAGTACTGTACAAACTGCTAACGTTGAATGTTCACAATGTCAAGCTACATATCCAAAAGCGGAGTTCTCTAATTTGAAGGTTATTACTACTACCGCGGAAGATGCTTTCCCATCTACCCTAAGATCAAAAAGATCTGTTGTCAAGACTACATTGAAGAAAGATGAATTAACTGAAGGTGCTATTATTAATGAAAAATGTCCAAAATGTGGTAATGAAGAAATGCACTATCATACTTTACAATTAAGATCCGCTGATGAAGGTGCTACTGTTTTTTACACATGTACATCTTGTGGTTACAAATTTAGAACAAATAATTGATATGTGAGTTTATCTTTCATAAAAGATAATTAAAATGATACCTCTTCATATTACCGAGTTTATCTAACTCTTTTTTCTCTTTACATACCATATATTATTGCATATATCCTCATAGAATAGTCCCACCATCTTCCTCCTTACATATGGGATTCCTTAGACATCCTCCTTTCATCCAATATATATTTTTATATTAAATTCTGTATAATATACTTAAATCTACTTTTATTCGACTATAATGCTAACCGCTTGTGAAAGATAGTAAATAGGTGAAAGTTTTGTTCTGACTATAGTTAATCATCTATTTCGTAGTACACGATCTTTCAAGACGATTTTCTAAGAAGCGAAAAAAAAACTTTTTGGAAGACAGTGTGGCGAATAACAACATACTACATGGATAAAGTAAGCTATAACAACACCAGAAGGAATAGTCCTATATTATTTTGCTAACATTATATTGTCTACTTTTACTTTCATTCAGGATAATTGAACTATACCGCTAGACTTGTATAAACGAAAGAAACTCCACAATGGCTCAAGCTCGTCCTCAAACAATGGAGATGCCAGACCTTTCCAACGCCATCGTTGCACAAGATGAAATGGGTAGACCATTTATCATTGTTAAAGATCAAGGTAATAAGAAGAGACAACATGGTATTGAGGCTAAAAAATCACATATTCTAGCAGCAAGATCTGTTGCTTCCATTATTAAGAGTTCTTTAGGTCCTCGTGGTTTGGATAAAATTTTGATTTCACCAGATGGAGATATTACTATCACCAATGATGGTGCCACAATTCTTTCTCAAATGGAACTTGATAATGAAATTGCTAAACTATTAGTTCAATTATCAAAGTCCCAAGATGATGAAATTGGTGATGGTACTACCGGTGTTGTTGTGTTAGCTAGTGCATTACTAGATCAAGCTCTAGAATTAATTGAAAAGGGTATCCATCCAATTAAAGTGGCGAATGGGTTCGATGAAGCTGCTAAGCTTGCAATCTCAACACTAGAGGCTACTGCCACTGATGTTGCTACTGATAAAGTTCAATTCCAAGAACATCTATTCAAAGCTGCAAGAACATCTCTTGGCTCCAAGATTGTTTCAAAGGATCATGATAAATTTGCACAAATGGCGGTTGATGCTGTCACATCTGTAATGGACTCTAATAGAAAAGATGTTGATTTCGATTTAATTAAACTACAAGGTAGAGTTGGTGGTTCTATTGATGACTCTTCTTTGGTTAATGGTGTTATTCTAGACAAAGACTTCTCACATCCACAAATGCCAAGCGAGGTTCTTCCAAAGGAAGGAAAAACTGACGTAAAATTGGCAATTTTAACTTGTCCATTTGAACCACCTAAACCAAAGACTAAGCATAAATTGGATATCTCTTCGGTTGAAGAATACCAAAAACTACAAACATATGAACAAGACAAATTTAAAGAAATGATCAACTATGTCAAGGAAGCCGGTGCAGATGTTGTTATCTGCCAATGGGGTTTCGATGATGAAGCTAACCATCTCCTATTGCAAAATGATTTACCAGCTGTTAGATGGGTTGGTGGTCAAGAACTAGAACAAATTGCCATTGCTACTAATGGTCGTATCGTTCCTCGTTTCCAAGATTTATCAGCAGATAAATTGGGTTCTTGTTCAAAGATACATGAAATGGTATTTGGTACTACAAAGGATCGTATGCTAGTCATTGAACAAAACGACCAAGCCATCAAATCTAAAACTGTTACTTGTTTAATTCGTGGTTCTAACAAAATGATTGTCGATGAAGCTCAACGTGCACTACATGATTCACTATGTGTTGTCCGTAACCTAGTAAGAGACTCTCGTGTAGTATATGGTGGTGGTGCCGCAGAAGTCACAATGTCAAGAGCAGTGTCGGATGAGGCTGACAGACAACGTGGTATCGATCAATACGCTTTCCGTGGTTTTGCCCAAGCATTAGATACCATTCCTATGACATTAGCTGAAAACTCTGGTTTAGATCCAATTAAAACTTTATCTTCCATAAAGAGTAAACAAATTAAAGAAAATGTATCATATTTTGGTGTCGACTGTTTAGGAAATGACACTAATAACATGATGGATTTATTTGTAGTCGACCCATTCATTGGTAAGAAGCAACAAATATTACTTGCCACTCAACTATGTAGAATGATTCTAAAGATCGACAACGTTATCATAAGTGGTAAAGACGAATATTAATCATAATTAAATAATAAATAAATAAATAAAAACTTCAAAATAGCATTATTATCCTTTTGTATTATTTGAGAAAAAGAAATACTTAATTTCATCTGAACTTGAACAGAATTATATAGTATTAAAGGAGTTTTGAACAACAATATATGTTGTCTCCCTAAAAAAATAAGTCATTTAGTAAGGATTCGTATTGTTTTTTATTGTTTTTCTTTACATATTTTCATTTTATTTTATATATATCACAACGAGATGACTCGTTATTTTATAAACATCTGATATATTGTGCATTATTAATTAATAAATCTATACCATGTTAAAAAGACTGAAATTTCTGACGATCTCAGGACCATATTCATCGTAATCTTGTTTAGTATGGCAGTAACTTTTGAATTCAGCTGTTTGTGCTAATAAGGAACCACCAAACCAAACAGCATTTCTTTGTTTTCTGTGGGAGATAACGGAAACATCAACACCTGTGGATTTTGTACCACTCAATCTTTCACTTTGAGCGATTCTGTCGTTAACAATAGATTTCAGATCTCTCTGTAGACGACGACCAAAATCTTTAAACATAGTAGAACCACCTGATAAGACGATATTATTATACAATGCCTTACGTACATCGATTGGACAGGCTTGAATAGTGTGATCAACGATAGTTGGTAGAGGTGTTAAGAAATCAGAAGAGGCAATTTCTGGGTTGAAGAAAATTTCTGGAGCCAAAAATCTTTCATAACCAACATCAACCACTTTCTTTTGAGTCTTTTCTTGATTTTCGACAATAAATTGAGCAAACTTATCTGGATTTTTATCAAATTTATTGAATTCTTTTACAATATCAGGACAAACATAACAGTACTCTTGTTTAATACGTTCAGCTGTTCTTAACGAAGTATCAGCTTCACCACGTTCTCTTAACAACTGTTGAATAAACAATGTAATATCTCTACCAGCAATTGGAATATTTTTAATTGCTGAGCCAATGACAAAACCTTCAGCCACGGGGATAACATGTGTAACACCATCACCTGAATCTATAACGGTACCAGTCAATGATCTATCAGTGACTTTGGAAGATGTCCAAGAAGCTGCTAATGCAAGAACAGCCTGAACAGCGATGTATAGACCAGCACAGTTAAAGGATTCAAAGAAAATTTCAGCCACTTGTTCTCTGTTTTCTGGTGGGTTTAAAGGTGGTTCAGTCAATAAGAAATAATGATCTTCTGGTTCAGTTCTTAAATATTTGAAGATAGAATTTTCCCAAAATCTTTCCATGTGATCCCAATTCTCAACTTGACCGTGTTTAATTGGATAACTTAGAGAGTAAGATGGACCTTGAGAGGCAATCAAAGCTTCATTACCAATATAGAAATCTAAATCTTCGGTACCTCTCTTACCAGCAAGATTATTCGATAATAGCATGCTAGAGTTCAAATTATTAAATGAAGTTGCAGATGTGGAGTTTCCGAAATATGGATTACCACTACCTGTAGCATTTGATCCCGAGGTAGAACTACTTGTCATCTTCTTTGATGCAGTGGAATTACCTTGAGAGGTAGCAATTGCAGTTGGAAAAATCCAAGATGGAGAATCGTTCCCAGCAAAACCTAGCTTGGTCAAACCGGTACCATTATCCATCACGACGGCAGGATTATTAAGGTAAGACATATTGATAATTGAATGTTATGGCTTTAGTAATATTTCCTTCTCTTCTAAGCTTAAAAAATCACAAACTTAAAACCTATAGTAAAAGGATCCTAAATTATGATATATACTGTCTAATTGTTGTCTACTTTAACTATTTTAATGTCAATCTTCTATTGTAAGTTCAAGATCTTAACTTGCCCTCAGTTGTCTAATTTGTATACAAAACACTCAATGAGAAATTCAGAAAGGGGCCGAATCCTCTTTTGAAAGAACTCCATTTACTTTATTTTTTTATCAGAATTCATTACCCGGTAATTAGGGTTTTTAAAACCCTAATTTACTTAATATGAAAAACAAAATTGAAATCAGCAAATCCGCTGCTCAAGGAATATTGATATAAGCATCTGAAGAATTTAATAGACCATTCAAATCAAAATTGAACAATTTTGAATTAGTTTTGGTAATTTGATAACGTCTTGATCTCTTGCATACACAATACATTCATCTGAATATATCAGGTAAAAAAATTATTTTTTTACAGTCAATAAAAGAGCCAAACAAAGTTGTAAATAGCAATTTCGTGGGATTGTACTATTAAAACCAAAAAATAAAAAAGAAATCGAAATACCACCTTATTTTCATCACTTCAATACCATATTTCTGTTTTGCACTAGACTGTATTTATACTATCCACTAAATTTCAAAATATTAATCTATAATGACCATACTAGAAGAGACTTCACAAGTCTTGGGAAATAGCCACCCTAATTTTATGTTGTCCTCAACATCAATACCACTGTCCTCAATTGTAAACAATACGAATAATAATAATGATTTGGTTACTTCGAGTAACGGTTTAGTAACTGAACCTATTTCATATTTACAAAAATTTACTTCTGATGAATCAGCTGTAAATTCTGCATTGTTAACATTAGATTCTATATTTAATAAATTAAAGATTGATGATCCAAAGGAAGCGGAGACGACATCTGTATATTTAGAGACTTTCCTGTTTTCTTTACTACGAGAAGTGTCGATCGAAGAATTTCAAAATTTTACTAATCATATTAATAATAAAATATTGGAATTGATTAATAGTAATAAAGCAAATGAAAATATTGCAGGGATTTTAACCATAGATAAATTAGTTAATCTTTACACTCAAATAGAAGAACTACCAAACCAAACATTGCGTCTAACAAATCATTTGAGATTACTTATACCATCCGATGATGAAAATGTTATGAGATTAGCGGCAAATACATTAGGAAAATTGACTAGCCCTAGTGGTACACTTTCTTCTGATTTTGTTGAAACTCAAGTTAAGATATGTCTTGAATGGTTATCGGCTGCCCCAGAACAAACAACGTTTAAATCAAAACAAGAAAATAAAAAAATTGCAGCCATTTTGGTTCTTTCGTCATTATCCAAGCATTGTCCTTACATTATATATCCTTATGTTACTAATATTCTTAAAAGTGTACGAAAAACTCTAAACGATCACAAGGCCTCATTACGGAAGGATACAGCGCTCTTAATACAATACTGTTTAAGAATAATACAGAAGAGAGATAGAACCCTATTGATTGAATGGTATCAAAAACTTTTAGACCTATGCTCTGCCCAAATAAACATAGGAACAAATGAATCAATTCATTCAGCAATGCTTATATACAAAGAATTACTGTCACTTGATAATAATTTTCTAATAGATTCATATGATGAAATATTTCAAACGATATGGGATTTTAGAAACAATAAATTAGAGTTTACGAGACAAGAAATTTATGAAATTACATCAATGTTTGCTGCATATGATCCTCAATTGTTCTCATCAATTTATCTTAATCAAGTAATCTTAGATTATCTATCTAAACTACAGGAAATTAAGACTACTAAAAATTCGATTTATGATTTTGATAGACCATATATTCTCAAATCCATCGGTAATATATCTGTTGAAGTTGAATCAGATATATATCCATATGTATTATCCCTTATTGATGTATTTTCAGATGAGTTGAAAACTAAATACCAAGAGAGGCAAAAATATGAAAAGGAGATATTCTACGGTATTGTTAAACTGACTGAAACTATTGGTGAAAATATGGAATCCTATTTGAATAACGGTTTGCTGGATCTAATGCTTGCGTGTCCACTGAGTACTTATATGAAGAATACATTAAATACAATAATTGCAGCCATACCAAGTTTAGATTTCACAATAAACACAAGGTTACTCAACCTAATATCCCTTGCATTATCAGGGAAAGAATTCAGAATACCAGGCTCACCAACTCCCGAAGGCAAGTTTTCGAAAAAGAAGGCTCGTGCCTGGAGAGATAATAACGAATATCGCCAGAATGGTAGAGTCAACTCAGATAGTAACGATTGTACTATTCTTATCCAAACTTTGAATATGCTCCAATCTACTACCTGTCAATATTCCTTAATCGAATTTGTCCAAAACTGCATAATATACTATATTGAGCATACCAATTATAAAGTTAGGGAATTAGCAGCTATTACATGTTGTGATTTATTAGTTAATGACGGAATCTGTAAGCAAATGTCAGTTAACGCTCTTAACACTGTTTCAGAAATACTTTCTAAACTATTAACAGTTGCTATTACTGATGTCGTTCCAAATATAAGGTTAGAAATATTGAAGCACCTTGACCAGAACACAGATTCCCAACTAGCTCAACCAGAAAATATACGACTACTCTTTACAGTTTTAAATGATGAAATATTTTCTATTCGAGTTGAGGTAATTAAAATCCTTGGTAGACTAACTACTGTAAACCCTGCATATGTGATACCCTCCTTAAGAAAGATTCTATTGGAGCTTCTAACCGAGTTAAAATATCTTAAAATGGCCAGAAGAAATGAGGAAAGCTTAACCTTGTTGTGTTCATTGATTAGCTCTACTAGGGGTACATGTAAACCATATTTGGAACCTATTTTACAAATTTTGCTTGTTAAGGCAAAAGATAAATCAGGCGCAGTGTCATCGATAGCACTTAAAGCAATTGGGGAATTGGCCGTTGTATCGGGAGAAGATATTAAGGATTATTTAACTGAAGTCGTACCGTTAATTATTGAAACTTTTCAAGATCAATCAAACTCTTTTAAAAGAAACGCAGCTTTGAAGTCATTCTCTCAGATTACAAGTGCATCAGGTTATGTCATTGACCCACTACTCGACTATCCTACGTTACTAAGTGTTTTAATAAATATTCTTAAATCAGACTCCACACAAAATGTAAAAAGAGAGACAGTGCACCTAATGGGTGTAATTGGTGCTCTTGATCCGTACAGACACCAAGAAGCTGAAGAAACATCTGACTCACATATTACCTTGGAACAAAACGCCCCACCAATTGATATATCTTTATTGATGCAAAATAGTTCACCATCATCGGATGACTACTTTCCTACTGTTGTGATTACAACTCTTCTTAAAGTTTTGAAAGATAATTCATTAGTTGCTCATCATACAGCAGTTATACAAACTATAATTCACATATATCAAACATTAGGATTAGGTTGTATTGGATTTCTACCCCATATTGTGCCTGCATTTTTATATGCAATAGTGAACTGTCAGCAATCACTTTTGGACTACTATTTCCAACAATTAGGTGTTTTGATATCAATTGTAAAACAGCATATAAGGCCATATTCTGAAGAAATCTACAGAGTTATCTTAGATTTCCTACCAAATCCGAAATTACAGTTTACTATCATTTCTGTTATTGAATCCTTTTGCGCAGCACTGGAAGGTGAATTCAAAATATTTGTTCCAGAGACCTTAACTTGTTTCTTGACCATATTTGAGACTGATAAATCTCCAAAGAGAAAAGTTTCGAAGAAGATTTTAGAGTGTCTTATTACATTTGGACCTAGATTAGAGGATACGTTTTACTTAATCCTACCAACCCTTATTAGGACTTCGGAGTTTTCGTCTCCTGATTTAAAAAAAGAAGCTATTGTTACAATAGGGAAATTATCAAGATATATTGAATTGTCAGATATATCAACAAGGTTAGTACAAACCGCATTAAGGTTATTGAATTCTAGAGATCCTGCTATCATTGAAGCCACTATGAACATGCTCTGCTTATTATTATTACAAATGCGCACTGGATTCATGATATACATAACCAGCATAAATCAAGTTCTTGTAAAAAATAATATTACACACAAAATATATGACCAATTAGTGGAGAAGTTAATGCATAAAGAAGATTTTCCAAAAACATTGGTGTGGAATGATGACACTACTGAGGAACTTCAAGTTACTAACTCTAAACAGCCTGTACCAGAAAAATTACCTATTAATCAAGAAGTTTTAAAAGCTACATGGGATTGTAGTCAACAACGGACGAAGGAAGACTGGCAGGAATGGATAAGAAGATTATCAATTCAATTACTGAAGGAGTCACCATCCCATGCTTTGAGGGCATGTGCTGGTTTGGCGAGTGTATATTATCCTTTAGCACGAGATCTTTTTAATGTATCATTCGTGAGTATATGGACTGAATTATATACCCAATATCAGGAAGATTTTATCAAATCTTTTTGTGTCGCATTAAGTTCCCCTCAAAACCCACCTGAGATTCATCAGGCATTACTGAATTTGGTTGAGTTCATGGAACATGATGAAAAATCGTTACCTATTCCGCTACAAATATTAGGAGAATATGCAGAACGGTCACATGCATATGCAAAGGCACTACACTTTAAAGAAGCAAAGTTCATCCAAGAACCAATAGATAATTCCATTGTAGAATCTCTTATTAGTATCAACAATCAATTACACCAAAATGACGCGGCTGTTGGTATTCTAAAATATGTCCAAAAACATCATAACTTGCAGTTACAAGAAACATGGTATGAAAAGCTTGAGCGTTGGGAAGATGCATTAGATGCTTATAATAATAAAGCACTTAGAGGCGAAGATGCGGAAAGTATCACTATGGGCCAGATGAGGTCATATCATGCCTTGAGTGACTGGGATAACTTATCCACCCTTGCTTCTAGTAAGTGGAATAATGCAAGTCCAAATTTAAGAAAAATGATGGCACCATTGGCAGCTGGATCAGCATGGGGTTTAGGACAATGGGATAAAATTCAAACATATATTGATGCTATGAAACCTATGACCCCCGATAGGGAGTTTTTTAGTGCCGTCTTAGCTGTACACAATAATAATTTTGAGGAGGCTGAAAGTCATATT
Organism: Maudiozyma serrabonitensis; assembly: GCA_030571355.1. Taxonomy (NCBI): domain Eukaryota; kingdom Fungi; phylum Ascomycota; class Saccharomycetes; order Saccharomycetales; family Saccharomycetaceae; genus Maudiozyma; species Maudiozyma serrabonitensis. The sequence continues at coordinate 8,580 of JAJLXS010000097.1, read as the reverse complement.
TTTAACGCTAGGGATTTATTAGTTACTGAAATATCTGCATTGATTAGCGAAAGTTACAATCGTGCATATAATGTAGTAGTCAGAAGTCAGTTGATAACTGAGTTGGAAGAAATAATTACTTTCAAAAAGGCTCCACAAAATTCAGAAAAAAGAGTTTTCTTAAAAAATACTTGGAATAAGAGACTATTAGGTTGTCAAAGAAATGTTGATGTGTGGCAAAGAGTGTTAAAAGTGAGATCCCTTGTGATTAAGCCAAAACAGGATATGCAAATATGGATAAAATTTGCCAATCTCTGTAGAAAAAATAACAAGTTAAATTTAGCTGAAAAGGCATTGAATTGTTTATCAGATGAGACAATGGGTGCTCATATTATCCCTTCGAAGGCAACGCCCTCCGTAGTTTATGCTCAATTGAAGTATTTATGGGCGTGTGGATCAAAACAAGAAGCCCTCCGTTATTTAATTGGATTTACATCCAGAATGGCACATGATTTAGGCTTGGACCCAAGTAACATGATTGCGCAAACAGTTAATAAAAATGCTACCGTTTCAAGTACATATGTTGAGGATTATACAAAACTGCTTGCAAGATGTTTCTTAAAACAAGGTGAATGGAGAATTTCCCTACAGCCAAATTGGAGAACTGATAATCCAGATGCTATTCTTGGTTCGTACCTTTTAGCCACCCACTTTGATAGTAACTGGTATAAGGCTTGGCATAATTGGGCCCTTGCAAACTTCGAGGTTATTTCTGCTATATCGGCTAAGAAAAAGGCAGCAGAACAGGCTTCACTCAATAGAAGACAACGTTTGGGCGATGAAGATATTCAAATTATGGATAACGATAACACTATAATGAACTCTGACGAAATGCTACAACGCCATGTTGTACCTGCTATAAGAGGGTTTTTCCACTCTATTTCATTGTTAAGTTCTTTACAGGATACGTTAAGGTTATTAACATTGTGGTTTACATTTGGGGGTGCTGCAGAAGCCGCCCACGCTATAAATGATGGGTTTGCCATGATCAAAATAGATAATTGGTTGGAGGTTTTACCACAATTAATATCTCGAATTCACCAACCAGATCAAACTGTCAGTAAATCATTGTTATCATTACTATCAGATTTAGGTAAAGCTCATCCACAGGTCCTTTTAAATCCATTGATTGTTGCTATCAAATCCGAATCCGAATCAAGAAGGTTGGCAGCTATGTCAATAATTGAAAAAATGAAGATCCACAGTCCTACTTTGGTAGACCAGGCTGAACTAGTAAGTGATGAACTAATCAGGGTTGCCGTTTTGTGGCACGAATTGTGGTATGAAGGCCTTGAAGATGCAAGCCGGCAATTTTTTGGTGAACATAATACAGAGAAAATGTTTGCAACATTGGATCCTTTACATGACCTATTGAAACGTGATCCTGAGACATTACGAGAAGTAGGTTTTCAAAATTCTTTTGGGAGAGACTTAAACGATGCTTATGAATGGGTACTCAATTATAAACGTACAAAAGATATTACTAATCTAAATCAAGCATGGGATATTTATTATAATGTTTTCAGAAGAATCAGTAGACAATTACCTCAACTACAGACACTAGAGTTACAGCATGTCTCACCCAAATTACAGGCTGCACGGAATCTCGATATTGCAGTTTTTGGTACATATGTTGTGGGTAAACCTATTGTAAAGATTGTGTATTTTGATCCTGTATTTGTTGTGATATCATCCAAACAGAGACCCAGAAAATTTTCAGTGAAAGGAAGCGATGGTAGGTCTTATCAATATCTTCTAAAAGGTCATGAGGATATAAGACAGGATAGTTTAGTCATGCAATTATTTGGTTTGGTTAATACGCTTTTAGAAAATGATCCCGAATGTTTTCAAAGACATTTGGATATTCAAAGATACCCAGCTATTCCATTATCACCAAAATCTGGTTTATTAGGATGGGTTCCAAACAGTGATACTTTCCATGTTCTTATTAGAGAACATCGTGATGCTAATAAAGTTCCTTTAAATATCGAGCATTGGGTGATGTTACAAATGGCACCAGATTATGATAATCTGACATGGTTAGAAAAAATAGAGGTATTCCAGTATGCGATGGAAAATACAAAAGGTCAAGATTTGGCACAAGTATTATGGTTGAAGAGTAGGTCTTCCGAATCATGGCTCGAACGAAGAACTGTATACACAAGATCTCTTTCTGTTATGTCGATGGTTGGATATATCTTAGGTCTAGGTGATCGTCATCCAAGTAACTTAATGTTAGATAGAATTACCGGTAAAGTTATCCACATCGACTTTGGTGATTGTTTTGAAGCTGCAATCTTGAGGGAAAAATTCCCAGAGAAAGTACCTTTTAGATTAACACGGATGCTAGTAAATGCAATGGAAGTGAGTGGGGTCGAAGGAAGTTTTAGAATTACATGCGAGAATGTGATGAGAGTTTTGAGAAATAATAAAGAATCTCTGATGGCAATTTTGGAAGCATTTGCTTTTGATCCATTGATCCACTGGGGATTTGATCTACCTACTGACAAAATTAGAGAAGAAACAGGGATTCAAATACCAACTACCAATCCAAGTGAATTACTAAGAAAGGGTGCTATCACGGCATCAGATGCTGCTAAAATGGAAATTGAGCAGCAGACAGAAATCAGGAATGCTAGAGCCGTCTTAGTTCTTAGACGTATAACAAATAAATTGACTGGTAGTGATATTCTAAAGCATCATGAGCTCAATGTGGTCGATCAAGTTGATAAATTGATTATGGAAGCTACGTCAATCGAAAACTTATGTCAACATTATGTGGGATGGTGTCCATTTTGGTAAATAATGATGACTATTATAATATTTTATAAGATTTTATATATTTATATATATAGATAATCTTCTGATTATTTATTTATTATTTATGTGAGTGATGCATTGATTTCAAAAGAGTGTTTTTACTTTCTCAAGATGTTATATTCGGCGCTGTAAGTTGAGACTTTTGCCTTCCATTCCTCTAATAATGGATGTTTTCCATCATCGGGCAATTTATATTCTGTGTTAAATACATTTTTACTTAACATATTTCCGATCTTTAAATCCTTTAATGCCTGTTCATAATCCTTTTTCAACTGTTCATTTTCCTTTCCATATTTATAGTTCAGTATCTGTAATATACCCATCAGTCTTCCAACCTCGAAGCCTATTTCTGCCCCCGTTGGGAATCCATCATTGAACCCTTGTTGTAAATTTACTTCTTTTGAACTCACAATACCGTCTAAATAGCCTCGTTTGTTATGTTGCTCTCTAAGTTTCTTAAGATCCCTAGAATAACCAGCATTCTCACTCGACATCATCTCAGAGTCAGATTCTGACCCCCAAACATCATCTAATATATCTTCTTGGTTCGACATTAGTTTAATGGTATGTTTTATTGTTATTACAGATATTTTCTTTGGTGTAGTAATAAGGTCATCGATAGTTATTTTTTAAATTACTAATACAAATATACATCTTTCATATAGGTATTTTTCGGCAAAATAATACAGTCCGAATAGTGTCAAATAAAGGAAAATATAACTTCGATTCTGCTATAAATCTCCTTTTTATACAAATTAAGCTGATGATAAGTAGAATTATAATAATGAACATGTTATTATCTATATATAAAAGTATATATATCGTATTTTTTAAAACTTTGAAATTGCACCAATATAGCGTTATCGGATAACAGATTGATAACTAGTTCGTTTTCTAGGATTATCTAACTTTTGACCGGAAGCGTGAGATGTCTGCTCTAGCATTATTTCTTGTTTTGGTTTGGTACACTACCTGACCCCTGTTGATTTGGAACAAGTGACATATTTGGATTCATTGGAAAATTAGGATTTTGTGCCATTTGCGGTGGGAAAAATCCTTGTTGAGGATTCATTTGACTGCCCTTATTATTCTTTCCCTCTTGTTTTTGTTGTGGGGGGTATGATGGAAGCATCATACCATTTGGAGGATATGGCATATTTGGTGGCATTCCCTGAATTGGCATGAAGCCAGGTGGAGGTGGTCCTCTCATTTGCATAAATTGTTGTGGTGAAGGAAATTGGCCAACGTTACCCTTGGAATCATTAGAAACTTTCTTATTGGAAGTTTTAGGACCCTTACCATTATCTGCCACAGGCATTTGGAAATTTTGACCTTGTGGTGGGAAACCAGGGAAACCTGGAGGTGGAGGCATATTAAAATTTCCTTGTATCATATGTGGTGGTGGCATACCCATATGAGGAGGCATTTGCATAGGTCCGTTCTGAGGATTGTCATTTTTTCCCTTCTTATCCTTGTTATTAAAATTATTTAATCCAGGAGGTAATACTTGTACTTGATGACCCATTGGTGGACCTCCCATACCTGGAGGTGGCATTTGCATTTGATTGAATTGCGAATTTTTTGGATTAGCATTATTTTGTTGAATTTGATTATCATCTTCAGTTTTTTTATTCTTGTTTAATAAGTTTTGGAAAAACATGTTGTTTCCTGGTTGCATACCCACAGATTGTGGTGGTAGTTGCATTTGCATATTCATAGGCATTTGTTGCTGTGATGGTTGCTGTGGTACTAATTGTTGAGTAGGTGTTGACACCTTGGAAGATTGTAAGTTTCCTTGTTGAGCCTCTGGTGATATACTTTGATTTGGTGCAGATGGTTTATTGAAGAAGCCCATCAACCGCGAACTACCAGCAGGTTGATTTTGTTGCTGCATGCCATGTTGTTGTGAAGGTGGCATTTGTTTAGAATTCTGTATCTCCTGTTGTTCGTTCGAGTTAGAGTTCTTTGACTGTGTATCTAACGGTTTAGATGATGAGGACGAAGAGGCATTAGAAAAGAATGATGTAAATCTTGAAGAAGAACTTCTTGATAAATCTGCTGGTAGTTTGGGTTCGGAAGGACCTGTTAAAGTCATTTCAGCTTTATTGTTTGCCGAACCATTGGAAGTATGTTCTTGCTCCGTAGTGGTAGATTCCATTGTGATATTTTGAATGGATGCAGTGGTAGCAGTAGTACTAGTAGTAGTAGTTGCGTGTGAACTTTCACCACCAACAATATTCCCAGTATTCATATGGAGATTAGTGTTATTGTTCCTTGATAAGTTTAGGAAATCAGATATTATACTTGATTGTGCATTAGTTGGTTTATTAGTACCTATAGTTGAATTATCATTTTTGTTAGAATTGGAAGCAATATTTGGACCAGTAGATGATGAAGAAGATATGGAATTAGCACCTCCAAATTTTTTTTGACGTTCCATTTCTTTCATTTGTGATTTCCAAGCTTCGAAATCAGCAATAGCATTTCCAGAAGATTCAAAATTTGCATCAAATTCAAGTTCATCACTAGTTAATGCCATAGATTTATTTGATTTTTTCTTATTTCCAGGACCATTCATATGATTATTAGAATTTTTCCCATTTTTGTTTCGATTGTGATTTCTTCTTTCATTTGAATTGGCATCATTTGAATACGTTCTTGATTTGTTACTATTATTGTTATTATTATTGTTACTATTATTCGAATTATTATTTGAGTTATTATTTTGATTATTTCTAAAATTAGATTTATGGTTACCATTATCTGGAAACCTTTGATATAATCTCCAAAATTTTCTTTTTGGTAAAGTTTCTGCTTTTTCTTCAATATATTCTTTTGGAATATTTTTAGTAATATCTAATAATTCATTAATACTATATACATAAATTTTAGAACCTGTAGACGTATCGGGTTTATAGTCGACAATGGATTCAATAGTTTCTGTAGGTTTATCTTGAAACTCATCGTTTAAGGCAGTATCTGCACCTGCTCCTGCTGTAGTCTTTGAAGAATCATTTTTATTCCTTAAGAATTTAATAAATTGTTGTAAATCAGCCTCTTGTCCAGAAGGAGCAACAGTAGGTGTAGAATCAGTTTGAGGATCTGACCCCACTGGTAAAGATGATGACATAATTGATGGATCTGTTAGTTCCATATTGTAAAATTGAATCTAGTTATTTAAAAATGCAAAAACCGAAAATAAAATAAAGAGATAGGATAAATGATTCTGTAAAGTGGTATATCTATTCTCAATTAAAAGAGGAATACTTTGGTATTTAACTTTAGGGAGATTATTAATAACACAAGTCTGTACGAGTGAAAATCAATAAGGTTACTATGTTAGAATTATTCTTTTGTAAAGAACCTATGATAGATAAAGATGTTTCAACTTTTTTCTCTTAATGAATTGTATCTCCAGTGGTTTAAAAGTTACCAAACAGTCTCTACTGTCTTTGGCTTTCTCACCCTATTCTGTCAGTTGCTTCGTTGAGTAAAAGAAAGTTCTTCCAGTTTCATTTCGGGTCCCAATTTTTTTTTCTTAAAATTTCCCACTTTCGCTGGCAACTGAATTTTTGTATTGGATAGGAGGGTAACGAATTTGTAAGTAATTTCAGTTAGCGGTGGATTTTCTTTTGGTGGAAAGAGAGAGATGAGGATATATAAAGGGGAATGGTGTGAAGGGAAAGGTTTTCATTTGTATTCACCAAGGTTTAAGTGAGCAAAGAGTGTGTTGAAGCGTCAGAATATATTAAATTTTGTTTCCTTTTGTTACTATGTCTGCTAATTTTAAAAGAACACTGATTTTACCGTTAATTTCAACGGGTAATGTTCCCCAATTAACCACAGATTTAATCTTACATTCATTATCAAATGAGTTTCGTTTTGTGAAATCACTAGATTCTACATATGTACATCCATTTGTAGGGGCATTAGATTATTCTCTTAATGATGGAAAGCCGATATTATATGAATCAGATCCCAACAAAAAGTTTTCCAGCGCATTAGAATTATTTTACAATGAGTCTAAAAATGTTTATGTGATTCAACAGAGAACTCCAATAATACAAGGTTATATTAATAATTTCATTAAGGAGACTGTGATTCCTGTGATAAAGGAGTTACAAATTACAGATGTAACAATTCTTGATTCATATGGTGCCCTTGATGAATCAATTATTAGTCATAAATTTAATAATAATAATAATATGGGTATTACTAATGTAGATCCATTTTATTCAGTTGGTATATGTAATTTAGAAGGAATTGGTTCATTAAGCGATGAATTTGATTCAATTTTAAATTTAAAGACTGATCCAAATACAGCTATGCATTACACTAATTCTTTGTTGGAATTTTCAAAGAAAAGTTTATTACAAGAGATCTCTACTGATCAACAAATTTTTAAAATTATTTTCCATTTAATTAATTCACAATTAGGAAGTTTGACTAAAGTGAAATATTGTTCATTTTTTGTTCACGAAGGTGATAACTCTTTAGATGCAAAATTATTTACGTCTCATTTTAATGATTTCGTTAATCCATTAGATTCTACCATTGTAAACATTAAGGATTTTAAGACTCCAATATCTTGGAAAGGTGTATATGGTTTTCATGAAGTTCCTGCAACGTTAGAGGAAGGTATATATATCTAAGTATAAATTCTTTGAATTATAATGTAATATGTGTTCTGGTATTATTATGTGCTACTGTGCATATCAGTGGTTGTCTACTTTATATGAAACGATATTTGGCATAAAAACAGCTTTGTAACGTGTTAATGACTACTTATGTGCCTATTTCTCTTTATACATATCCTAAAGGGTAATCCAATTTATATATTAGATAAAAGGGAGATATGTTTCATTAGGGTATGTATGTGTTATTATTATACCCTCAGTAGTTGTTAAGGTACTGGTTTAATGTTTTCCTTAAACGTTTAATCACTAATGTGTCAGACGTGAGATGCATAAAAATTACGTAAAATTAAACCAATAACATAAAACTCCTTTACGATATAGGGATTTCACATCATATGTATGCCATTTTATGATATGTTTATTTAGTTCTTGGAATCATTCGTTATTAACCATTTAAGCACCTTATGTTAAGTATAAGACATGGCGTGTCTATCATGAACACATGTGCTCCCCTAAATACTTAGAAAGTGCTATAGATAAGTATTGTATTTTGGTATTATTTGAGGAATCCATTTCTGTTAATATGATACAAAATTTTATTTCTTTAGAAATCAACGTATAGTTATCTGATCTCTTAATTATACAAATTATAAATAATATACAAAATAATCAGGGAAATAAAATATTCCAACACATGAAATATTGTTCCCTTTATATACTTTTTAGATTAGACATTTCGTGATTATAAATCTCCAATACTAGCGTTGTAGAAATTACACACGATTTGTAAATGCGTCTTATTCTTATCTTTTCTTATTTTGGATTGTTAAATATTGAACATTATCAAATCTGACAATCTTAATTATTCTTTTACTTTATATTATTTGTGAACGTAATTGGCTAAGAGAGAATACCGAAGGTTGATCGGAATAGTGAACGTTTGACATAATTATAAATGTATGATTGTATAATTATTATTGGTTGCTTTATTTAGTATAAAGAAAAAGTAAGCTACCTATAATATACAGTAATTTGTAATATAGAGAAATAAATAGAAGAATAAAATATATCTTCTATTTATACA
>JAJLXS010000096.1:0-39921 GCA_030571355.1 Maudiozyma serrabonitensis | reverse complement strand
GGTGGGTCACCAAGGCTATTATTCTATATTAATTGGTAATAAATTAAACAAATTCCAATGGGAATTATCATTGTAGTGGTTAATGTATACACAAGCTTTTATATAATATATATCTATTAATTAGACTAAGAATTAAGGGATACAATAGAATAAAAACTCTTGTCTAAAGAATAATAGACTTCATAAATTGAAAGATTTCATTTTTAATTTTTTCTTCTCGTTCTAATGGTAACATACTTGATTGGTTCAACTATTGCTGTTTTAAGAGTGCATTTCTTTATAGTAGTAGATATTTTTGAATGCGTTTACCTCTACATATTCATATAATGGTTGGAACCCTAATTTAGTAAAATAGGGCTGGATTGTTTCTTTTTAACCTATTTTGAGACGGAGAGAAAAATACGCAGAGAAAGAAAATTTTCTAACTAATATAACGTTTTACGGAAAAATTTATTAACGAGATTATTAACAAATAAATTTCATTTGAAGCTCATCGCAAAATATACACATATATATCTTGATGTACATTATTAAAATTAATAGATACAACACAAAGAAAAAAGGAAATTGTATATTGACAGTAATATAATATTGGTTAAAATCTACTAAAGTTAACTCATATTTCATCGATATCCCAATTTTTCTTCATAGCTATATATAAAATAAACATAGAATGTCGGATGGAAATTTATCAAATGTTGTTACCGATTCAATTAAATCTACATTAAATGAATCATCAGATATTGAAATAAAGAATAATGAAAAAGATGAAGATTTGTTTAGTAAAACTGTTGATGTAGCTACCACTGGTAAAGATATTGAAATTCATCAAGTATTGCCACGTTTTACTGATAATGATATTAATGTTGATGATATTAGTGATAGCGATAGTGATAGTACTAGCAGCAGCGGCAGCAGCAGTAGTAGTGATGTGAATGATGAAAGTGATGGTGATAAGGAAGATTTAGAAGAAGATTTTGATGAGGAAGAAGAAGCAGAAGGAGGTGATAATGATACGGGGCCTATTAGATCAAAAAATGAATTATTAGAAGAACCGGTAATAGAAATTCCAGAAGATTATAAAGTTAAACCAAATGAAAAGATTCAACCATTAGGAACAATCAAATCCATTTATGAAAATAATATTATTGTAGCGGCTACTATCTCAGGTGAGCAACGTGTCTTAAGAGATGGTTCAATCTTTTGTTTAGAGAATAGAGAAGTTATTGGTACATTAAGTGAAGTATTTGGTCCTTTAACAAATCCATTTTATAGAATATGTTTTAAAAAAGAAAAACAAGAACAAATTGGAAATTTGGTCAAGGATAATATTGGTTCTATCGTATATTATGTTGTACCAGAGGCTCATTGGGTAGATACCTTTGAATTGAAAAGAATGAAAGGTACTGATGCTTCGAATGGGTTTGATGAAGAATTACCAGAAAGTGAACAAGAATTTTCAGATGATGAAAAAGAAGCTTTATTTAAAAAAATGAAAAAAGATTCTAAGAATAAGAATAAAAATAAAAATAAAAATCAAGTTAATATAGATGGTGCTAAGAGAAAAAATAACAATAGTAATAATAAAAATAATAGTTATAATGTTCAGAAACCAAATAATAGAGGTAATAACAATCATGTGAAAAATTATACTTCAAATAGAAATAGCAATAACAAATATGGTGACTACCCTACTATGAGGTTACCAGTTGGTATGACTACATCATCTAAAACTCCTACCGTTCATGGATATGTGTCAAGAACAGCACGTCAACATAATGGAATAGAAGAACCACAGAAATCACGTCAAGATAGCTCTATGTATGACGATGATGCATACAGTGCCCCCAAACAAAAAACTGAACCTCAGGAGTTTACAAGAGGGCAACAATACACACCTTCAACCTCTTTACACCAAGGAAATACATACTATAATTCTTCCAATCAGCCAGTTTCAAATATAAACTATCAACAACCGAACACTAATATAAATTATCAACAACCTAATATGATTATGAATTACCAACAGCCTAATATGCCCACGAATAATAATCAATACAATCCATACCCTATGCCACAAATGCAACAAATGCCACAAATGGCGTCAATGTACCCTAATCAATACTATGGTAATTTACAAACACAACAACAACAACACAATCCTCAGTTTCATGGTAATGAACAATATGGTACTCAACCATCTCAACCACCACAACAGAATATGGATCAAGTCATGCAACTTCATCAACTACTTATGAAGCATGCTCAAAATTCACAAGGTCAACACTCACAAGATCAACATTCACAACAATTTCCATCACAGCAAGGCTCAAATTACGGCAACCAAGGACCTTATTAAGGTAAAATTTAAAGCATGTTCATTTTTTATACGCATTTTTCTATAATTATAAAATTTACTCAATAAAAGTATATTTATCAATTATTTTCTTATTTAGTTTGACACCTCCAGCACTATATATCTGGTAAGCAAATCGAGTTTAAAACACTGTGAAGTCTAATACTGGTAACTGAAAGTTTTAGTAATTTATACGCGAAGCGAGAAGGAGAACGAAAAGAAAAAAATAAGAGATGAAAATAAATTTGACAATTGGTGTTCGATGCGATGACCTTCTTGATATATAATAAATCACACACAAACTTCCAAACAACACAAACCTGTTAGAAAGTTTACATATCTTTTTATTTCGTCTTAATTTTCAAGTCTCCAAACATTAAATCATTCAACAAAATGACGACAACAAGTCAAGATAGTAAAAAAAGAAAAATTTCTGAGGAAAGTGGCGAGTCATTCCATGAGAACAAGAGACATTACTCTGAAGAAAACTCTATTGAACTTGAACTAGATGATTCCCTCGAAGGAAATGCAACGGAAATGGCTATTGGTCCTTCATCATTTAGAAGTTCTGAGAACTATTTAAAGTGGCAAACAACCATATCTAATGTTGTTAAATCAGTTGTATCAATCCATTTTGCCCAAGTCGCCCCATTTGATTGTGACCCTGCCTTAGTTTCTGAAGCAACTGGTTTTGTTGTAGATTCTGAATTAGGTATCATTCTAACTAATAGACACGTCGTAGGTCCTGGTCCATTTGTTGGCTATGTCGTTTTTGATAATCATGAGGAATGTGATGTCATTCCAATATATAGAGATCCTGTACACGATTTTGGGTTCTTAAAGTTTGACCCTTCAAAGATAAAATACACGGAAATACAAGCATTGAAATTGATGCCTTCACTAGCTAAGGTTGGTTCCGAAATTAGAGTTGTTGGTAACGATGCTGGTGAGAAATTAAGTATCCTTGCGGGTTTTATTAGTAGATTAGATAGAAATGCCCCAGATTATGGTGACTTAACATACAATGATTTCAACACTGAGTATATTCAAGCTGCAGCATCTGCTTCTGGAGGTTCTAGTGGTTCTCCAGTGGTAAATATTGATGGTTATGCTGTTGCATTACAAGCAGGTGGCTCCACTGAGGCCTCCACAGATTTCTTTCTTCCTTTAAATAGAATCCTAAGGGCGCTAAAATGTCTTCAAAACAAGAAACCAATTACTCGTGGTAGCATCCAAGTACAATGGTTACTGAAACCATACGATGAATGTAGAAGGTTAGGGCTGACACCAGAAAGTGAAACTAGAGCTAGACAGTTATTTCCTGAAAATATTGGTCTATTAGTTGCTGAGACCATACTAAGAGAAGGACCTGGTTTCGTAGGCGGTATTAAGGAAGGTGATACTTTAATCTCCATTAATGGGACTGATATTTCTTCATTTATCCAAGTTGATGATATTTTTGATTCCAGTGTAAATGAGGACGTTACATTAATTGTGCAACGGGGCGGTGTCAATCATTCGGTTGTTCTTAAAATACAAGATTTGCATTCCATTACACCAGCACGTTATGTCGAAATATGTGGTGCAACAGCAAATGACTTATCTTACCAAATGGCTCGTTGTTATGCACTTCCAGTGAAAGGTGTGTTTTTAAGTAGTGCTACTGGTTCTTTCAATTTCGATTCCAAAGAAAAAGTTGGTTGGATGTTAGATTCTATTGATAACATAGAAACGCCTGATTTAGATACATTTGTTGAGGTTATGAAGAAAATTCCAGATCGTTCTCGAGTTACTGTTAGATACCATCACTTAACTGATCATCACTCCCCTCACGTCACTTCCATTTATATCGATCGTCATTGGTGTAGTGAATTCAGACTATATGAACGTAATGACGAAACTGGTTTATGGGACTACAAAAATATATGCAAACCACTTCCTCCAACTAAAATCGAACCACAATCTGCTCGTTTTATAGATATCCCATCGGAAAATCCTGAAATGGCAAAACTTTCTCATTCTTTGTGTATGGTCTCTACAGTTGCAGCAATTCCACTAGATTCGTTATCTGCGGATACTTTAAAAACTTCCGGTCTGATTATTGATGCTGAAAGAGGTTACGTAATTGTATCCAGAAGAATCGTTCCTCATGACTGTTTAGACTGTTTTGTCACGATTGCTGACTCCGTGATTGTCCCAGCCACTGTTGAATTTTTACATCCAACCCAAAATTATGCCATCGTCAAGTATGATCCTGAGCTTGTAAATGCTGATACGATTACTCCAAAATTATCATCGACTCCAATGAAGCGTGGTGATAAAGCTCATTTTGTTGGTTTTACTCAGAATAATAGATTGGTATCAGCTGAAACTAATGTTACTGATATTTCATCTGTCAGTATTCCAAGTAATATTATTCCAAGATATAGAGCTACTAATTTAGAAGCTATTTCAATCGATTGTAATATTAGTACAAGATGTAACTCAGGTATTATTACAAATTCTGATGGTACAGTAAGGGCCCTTTGGTTATCATTCCTAGGGGAGAGACAAGAGAATAAGGAGAAGGTATATTTAATGGGTCTTGATATTACTACTTGTATGACTGTTATTGATATATTGAAAGAAGGCAAGAAACCTGTTATGAATATCGTTGATGCTGGCTTTGGATCAATTTCAATTTTAAATGCTAGAATTAGAGGTGTTCCAGAAGAATGGATTAAGTCTATGGAGAAGGAGTCAAGTAATAGATTACAATTTATGACAGTTTCAAGAGTATCATGCACTCAAGAAAAAGTTAAGTTAGAGACTGGTGATGTTATCATATCTGTTAATAACAAACTTGTGACTGAAATGGATCAATTAACTGGTGTTGTTTCCTCTACAGATGCACATGATGATGCTCAAACTCTTAAATTCAAAGTAGTACGTGATGGCGCTGTCATTAATTTAGATATTAAGACAATAAATGTGAATGAAACAGATAGTATCTTAATATTTGCAGGTTGTATCTTACAAGAACCTCATCATGCTGTGCGTCAAGCCATGACTGACATTCCAAATGGTGTCTATTGCACATTCAGAGGTGAATCATCACCAGCGACTCAATATGGTATTTCTGCCACCAATTTTATCACTCATGTTAATGAAATTGAGACACCAAATTTATCTACATTTTTAAATGTTGTTAAACAAATACCCGATAACAGTTATTGCAAGATGAGATTAATGACGTTTGATAATGTTCCATTTGCTATATCATTAAAGACAAATTATCATTATTTTCCAACAGCATCTCTTCAAAAGGATAAATCTTTTGGTAAATGGATAGAAGCTGAATATAATTCTAATGGAGAAAAGACAAATGAAATATAAGTTATATCTCATTAAAATTTACTACACATAACATTTCGGAAGGACCAAAGATGTTCTTTTAAAACATCTTTTATATACATCGTACCATACATATTATAATATATTTTAAAAAATCTAATAGACATATAAAACTCCATAGCCATCCTAGTCCGTAATTAATTTTTGAACTATATGACTACATGGAAATAAAACAATTATAATAACAAAAGAATATGATAATTTTCCCTATAAATTGGCATATATACATATATATAGGGAATATAAATTATGGTTTGAATAGTATCACGCTCTATTGAGCCTTTTATGTTCATGTTAATGGAGGACTAAAGATCATACAGCCAATTATCTGTTAATTGAACTTAAAATACAAATGAAACAGGAAGAACGGTGAAGATTAGCTCTTTAGATGTATCAAAAAAAGAATACATTCGTGAAGAAAGTTATAATGCATTAACTAAATGGTAACAATTTCTTTAGGTGTTTAACATGTGTTTTATCTTCGGTTTTTCTCCCACTTAATACTTTCATCGAACGTTGAGACCAACCTGCGTTACCATGATTTCTTCCAGCAATACCTCTCTTGAACCCTGTACTTGTTCGTCTCCATCTCTTTGCAGCACCTTTATGTGTCTTCATCAAAGTTCTCACAGCGATTAAAGATGGTGATTGGAACTGGATTAACGAACCAGTACATTTTAAAAATGGTGAAAAGGATGATAACCAACTCATTGTTTGTTTGAAATATATCTTCTATTTAGCTATAGTAATAATAATAGTTACCTAATTAAAATTAATCTCGATACACTAGTTAATGAACTCGTCTTTAATCGACCTATTCTTCTTGTACTTTTTAACTTCAATTCCAAACATAGGGATTCAAATTCCTACAGATTTCAATTTCAAGTTCATATATTCAGGGAGCGTTGTTGTCGTGGAGCCCATAACAAATTAGTTCACCGCGCGTTTGACCTGGTTGGCTATAATTTTCAATAAAATTACTATTTATTGAGCGTACTATATTCTGTAATACACAGAAAATATATGTATACTTTATTTTTCTTAAGAAACAAGCGTAGTTAAATATCCTACTAAACTAAAATTGTTTTCAAGCTCATCGCAAAAATTAATTTTGCAAAATTCATTAGCCATGAAGATAGATAGGAACAGCTTACAAATCAATATTGAATTTTTTGTCAGACACTTATAAGAACATAAACACCTGATACTGTCTTCTCCAAGCAAACTGTATTTAAGTTAATCATCCAGGATACTTAAGGAAGAAAAAAAAAATGACTGCTGTGAAGTGTAAACGTTGTAAAGAGAATGATGCTACAGTGAAATCTAGAAAAGAACCATTCTGTAACACATGTTTTCTGAAGTTTATCAGTTTGAAGCAGAGGAAATTAATGATGACTGATGAATTCTACAGAGACCATTTCAAAGTGTTATATGGCAAGGATTTAAAGAATAATGGGATCTCCAAAGTTGTTTTACCATTTGATTTCAGTTCGTCGTCTTTTAGTGCCCTAGACGTATTAGTAAGCTTATTGAAAGAACAATACGTTCAACATCGCGGAAGGGTAGGTTTCAATGTTAAAATTGTAACAATATTTAAGAATGAGGGAGAAAGAAAGCTTTTCCAAGAATCATGGAAAATGTTAAGAGATTCGAAAATGTATGATGATCAAGTTTGGTTACAATTTGAGTATCATCTTATAGATGCAGAGACTTTCTTTAGTGATGCAAAGGACTTACACCAAATTGTTCTTCATAGCGAAGATTTTAATTCCATGGGACTAGAATACATACTAGATGATTCTACTGATTATAATATTGAAGTCTTATTAGCTCGTTGTCCCAATAGAAATACTAGAAACGATATGTGGATATTCATTGTAACTCATCTAATTAAAAAATTTGCATATCAGCAACATGATTGTGAAATCATATTGTGGGCCCATTCTATGACCAAATTAGCTGATCATATTATTGGACTAGTCGTCAAAGGAAGAGGTGCACAAATTGCTGCGTCATTAAATTCTACAGATTTTGACAGCGATTACGATGATGCATTCAAAAATTTATATCCTTTGAAAAATACTCTTCTCTCAGAGTTGGATGCTTATTGTATTATTACAGGGTTGGATAAATATGTGGTTAATTACACAGTTAAGAATGAGTTGATGCTTACCGATTACACTGAACAAAAAACAGTTGATCCAAATAAGAATGTAAGGTTAGTTAAAAATATGACAATTAATGAGTTAGCTCGTAAATACTTTGATGATATTGAGGGGGAATATTCTAACATTATTGCAACTGTTTTGAGGACTGGGGATAAGTTGAAACCACCTTCTAAGACCAATGAACCGGATGATAATAATAAAGACAGCTCAAAATGTTCCATTTGTTTGAACACTATATATTCTAATCCATCAGTATGGCTAAGAAATATTGCCATTAATAGAGGACATCCAATAGAAACAGAAGAAGAGCAAGATCTATATAAACAGTGGCAAGAATCTCAAGTAGGTATACAAACCGAGGAATATTTAAATTTGAGAAATAAAGCTTGGACTGAAGGGCACGAGATACAGTTATGTTATGGTTGTATTATCAATCTTAATGGGATTAAAACTAAAGAAGTAATCTGGCCAAAACATGACAAGGATGAATTGGAAAACATCTTAAGCGAATTCGAGCTGAGAGATTAATCCCTGACTTTGAAATTGTTACATTATATTTATATATATAGACATATTTCTCGGCCGTTCGTCGAGTACTTATTTAAAGATATCACAAGGAGAGATATATTATATGTAACTCACGATATATAAAACTATTTATGCAGCATATTTAATAATTGGGCGGATGCACTTGCATTACCTACCTCTGGAATGTTACTAGTCTGAGAATTTTGATTTGATCCCTTTTGAAGCATTGCTAGTAATTCGTTATTAGTAGCATCCATTCTATTAGCGGTTGCCATTCCAAGATTTGGGGATTTATTAAAACTAGTTCCATCAAATTCAAGGGAAGGGTTTTGGTGAGCTGCCGGTACCCTATTCATTCCAGGACTTTTCAACATATTCAATAAATCTTTACCTTGATTTGAAGCCATACCAATATTAGGAACTTGAGAATTGTGAGTAGATGCAGGTGAATCACTAATGGTGTTCCTTTTTAACATATCCAATAATTCATTACTCGTATTCTCGATTTTTTGATTCGTTGAGACCGATTCCATTGGTGAATTTTCAAGTGGCAGAACACCAAATGGGGGAGGAAATGAAACATTGGAGTTTTCAACAAGATTTGATTTAAAATCTGAATTGTGCAACTCAGGAGCCATACCTGTGGTATTCTTCTTCTGCAACATCGCTAAAAGATCGGAGCTATTAGCTGGTCCACTGCTTGTTTGCATATTTACATGCATAGTACTGTTGGTTGGTGAAATGTCACTTATATTTGATCTATTTGTAGGCTTGGCTTTTAATATGTTAAGTAAATCATGGTTTGATGTTGGAGGTTGGCTTAATTCTGTAGCCATATTAATATGTTCTTCTTCACGTTGGTTGGAGTTCTTACGTAGCATATTCATCAATTCATTATTGGTTGACTCGACATTGCTCTCACGTCTTTGAGTCTTTTCAAATGATTCTTTATCATCATTGATAATAGATGGTTTCTTTAAGATGTCTAGGAGGGATTTTCCACCATCATGCTGACTAGATGGAGCATTCTCAATATTACTTGTAGGCTCATCGGAATGAGTTGGCTTCCTCAGCATATTTAATAGCGAGAGCCCATTATCCACTTTTGGGTCAGTTTGATTGCTTACATGAGGAATTGATTCACCTCTTCTCAAAATTTTAAACTTCTTTGGTTTTGAAACTTCTTCTGATGGTTTTGATTGATCAACAAAGGACTTTTGAGAGAATGGACTTGGTGCTCTTAGTGCTTCGTCAATCACTGATGCTACTGAGTCTGATCTATTATCAGAATGAGGAATTTCACCTTGTCCCATATTATTTTCTTCTAAAATTTTTTTATCAACGAATGATGCTGATCCATTGGATTCATTTTCAAGTTCTTCCAAATCTTCCTCGACTTCAGAGTCTGTGCTAGCTTCAAAATCAGTATAATCTAATTCATCCGAAGATTCCGTTTTAGACATCTTCTTTATATCAGGGGAACTAAATGATGGAGAAGGGAGGTCTGGGTTAGTTGACTCACTAGTGATATTACTCAAGGTTCTACTCACAGTACTTGGTGAGACAGAACGAGCAGGTTTTTTATGCAAAATATTTAGCAATGTAGTGGAATCTGAACTACCGAGTTTAGAATCATTTGGATGTAATCCTTGTTGTTGCTGAACTCTATTAGGGATTCCTCTATAGTCAGGTTCTTGTGGTGCTGAATTTAATACATTTAACAGAATTCTAGAATTGTCATTGGACGATGGTGCAAACGATGGTTTAGACAATGAATTTGCACTTGGAATTTCTTGTTCTGTTGGTTGTTGTGGATGCAATAAAGGGACATTTACATGTTGTGGGGTCATTTGTCGTGGTGCTTGCATCCCCATACCTTGAGATAGTAATGATTGTGGTATCATTTGATTAAAATGGGATACATTGTTACTATTATTCATCTTTGTATTAGCAACAAATGGAAATGGTGCAAATGGTTGGAAACCTTGTGGCATCACACCTTGATTTCTCTGAGGAGATAATTGACCAGGATGCTGCTGTGGTTGCTGAGGAGGGAACTGTTGCATTGGAATTTGTAAACCTGTATTCATAAATGGTGGTAATTGTGCGATATTATTCATGCCATTCCCTGTTAAAGTAATTGGCACATTTTGAGACATAGTTTCTGAATTCATTGATCCATGATTGGCATTAAATTGTAACATATTTAATAAATCACGACCAGGATCAACTTGTTCCTCTTTTGTAATACCAAGCAATAATTTCAATTGTTCTTCTGCCTGAGTTTTTAATTGAGTTTCATTTTTAAATTGTCTTTGATGTCTAACCCACATAGATAATGGTCTAATCATTGAATTAATCAAATAAAATTTATATTTATGTGTTGTATTTTTAAACAAAGATTTAGAAACCTTTTTGAAATCCATCCATTGAATCTTTTCAATTTCATTTCTTACTAATGGCTTAAAGACTGTATCTTCAGGAATATTACTGATTAAAAAAATCTTATAATTCTTACCAGAGATATTTCTTTCAATGAATTGATCTTCATCTATATGATCAGTTAAATCGAATCCAATCTCTTCTTTCACTTCACGGATACAACAATTAATATCATCTTCATCTTTTGAGATCTTCCCACGAGGAAATGACCAAGAATCACTTTCTGTACCTTTCACTAATAAAATTTTAGTCATATTTTTATTGAAGATGGCAGCACCTCTTACTGGAATAGTCTTCTTATATTTAGAAAATTTCGATAAAGCCTGATCCACTTTAATATCTTTCCATTTCCAAACCAATGGACATAATTTAATGAACAATTGAGATAATTGTTTAATCTTTAATTTTGGTAAATTAGGGTTCATCAATTTAATGAAATCTGTATAGAACCATGATGCTTCTTCAAAATGAAACAGTTCTCTTTCTACACTAGACAAATCTTCAGGAGGACAATTAATAATAAATCGAACTAATAAATCCTCGATAATTCGGTCAATAGAGGTGGTATTCTCCAAACCGCGTCTAAGTGGTAACGACATCTATAACTTTGTTTATTCTACTATTTTCTATAATTATATCGATTATATTCTAGTATATGTAGATTTCTCTTTCTCTTTGTTTCGATATTTGGTTACTTCTCTTAATTCTTTTTCTTTTCTTTTATAAAAGTACCTATTTTAGAATAATTTTAAAACACTTTTGACAATAAAAAAAAACGGAATAAAGTTTTGTAAACGTAACAATGCAGTAATGAATAACTAGATATTTGATTTTTATGCTCTAAGATTAGTTATAGTAATAACAACTTGCCAAGCTATTTGAAACTGTATTTTTAATAAACTTCCTACTACCAAGTTGGTCTCACGTTTGTCACCCTTTGCTGACTTACGTTGTTTTGAATTTTTCATGCTGCGCTGAAAGTTTCACATAGCATTAAAAGGCAAAAAACATAGAATTCACAATGTAAATGAAACGGATTTATAGTGGGAGCACACTAAACATCTCTCTCGTATCAAGTGATACAGGTACAGCAATTGTAAATTGTCAAATATAATGAGAGAGATACACATTAAGAATGGTTCAATAGACTTATATTTCAGGTTCTTACAATTAGTACTTCCACTACCATTCTATACACCCTATCTTAACTGAGTTAGAGAGTACCTGTTAACTTCTTTTAAGTATTAATTATTAATAAATGGTTAAGGAGGGTAACCATTTCTTTGAGTGCGCTTGACTTTTACAAACAGAATGAGATCTTTAAGCGCAGAATAGGGGGACCAGCAATATTTCAAGTTAAGGAAAGGGACAAGGACTTACAGGAATTCACTTCAGTATACCCTTACATCTTGATATTTTTATTAATGACTAAACACTTTTTGGATACTAATTATTGAACAGTATATTATTTTTACTTATTTTTCGAGAAAGTAAATCATATATAATTGTTAAGTACTAGGTGTATATTCCTAATTGCATATCACTCAAACACAGATTCGCGTATTTAATCATGGCTTTAGAACCAATTGATTGTACAACACACTCTAGAGAGATTGAACAAGAGTACCAAAAAGTTGTTAGAGGTACAGATGATGATACTACATGGTTGATCATTTCTCCAAACGCACAAAAGGAATACGTACCATCCTCTACAGGATCTGATTTTTCTGATTTCATACAATCCTTCGATGATGGTAAAGTTGAATATGGTATCGCTAGAGTATCTCCTCCAGGTTCCGATGTCGGTAAAGTGATCCTTATTGGTTGGTGTCCAGACTCTGCACCAATGAAAACTAGAGCTTCATTTGCATCTAATTTTGGTACTGTTGCCAATTCTGTCTTACAAGGTTATCATGTTCAAGTGACCGCTAGAGATGAAGATGATTTGAATGAAAACGATTTGTTAACTAAGATCAGTAATGCAGCAGGTGCCCGTTACTCAATTCAGTCAAAGGTATCAAATGCTACCCCTTCTTCTTCAGGTTCTAATGCTCCGGTAAAGAAAGTGTTCACACCTGCCGTAAAAAAAGTGGAACCACCAGTGAAAAATGAACATGTACCACCTGTACGTCAAGAAGAGAAAATACCTGTCAATACTACTACCAAACCATCTACTTCCAACGAAGCAGATGATTGGGATGAACCTGAAATTAAAGAACGTGATTTTGAAACTAATCCATTAAGTGGTAATAAATCAACTTATCAACCAATTGGTAAAATTGATCTAAAAAAAGTGATTGCTGAAGAAACAGCTAAAGAAGATCCTCGTTTAGTACATAAGATTGATGCAAAGACAGATATTGCTCATTTGAAAGAAGAATCTAAAGAACATAGAGATCAAGATCTTGACAATTTCTTGAAACAAGAGAAAGAACATGTTCCTTCATCTACATCTGCTATTGGTGGTACTAAACCTCCATTAGTGAAATCTGATTTTAACAGAAGCGACAATAGTGATAAAGTAATTCAAGGTTTTAAGACTGAGAAGTCTCCAGCTCAACTATGGGCTGAAAAGAAAATGAAGCAAACTCAACAAAATAATGATTCAAATGCACCAGCATCTATTACATCTGATTCCAATGAACTAGAAAGTGGGGTCGACCACAGTGATGAAATGAAGATTGGTGATTTAAAATCTAGATTTGAACATTTAGGGGCTGAAAGTGAAAAGGATACTGTTTCTGCTCTACCAATGGGTAAAACTGCAATTATTGCACCAAAGACATTCGGACAACCTGCCGCTAATTCGGAAGCACCTGCTAAGGAAGAAAAGAAACCATTTGTACCTGGTAGTATCGGTCAACGTTTACCAGGAATGCACGCCGAGGTCTCTGAACATGAGGAGGAGGATAATGATGACTGGGATGAAGATGAGGATGAAACACCAAGAAGAAATCTTCCACCTCCTGTGATGGACACTAGAGAAACTGGATTACAAGCACCTCTTCCTCCAAGAAGGGCCGAACCAGAACAAGAGCCAGAACAAGATGAGCAAAACGAGACCTCAACTCCTTCCCTTCCATCAAGAAATGTTGCTCCTGAGCCACTACCTGTCGAGGAAGAAGAAGAAGAAGAAGAAGAAGAAGAAATTGAAGAACCTTCGCCAGCTCTACCATCTAGAGGTGGTGTTCCTCCTCCTCCTCCACAAAGAGCTACTCAGGAAGTAGAACCTGAAGTTGTTACTGAGACTCCTTGGGCTACAGCCGAATATGACTATGAAGCTGGTGAAGATAACGAATTAACTTTTGCTGAGAATGACAAGATCATCAACATTGAATTTGTTGATGATGATTGGTGGTTAGGTGAATTAGAAAGTACAGGTCAAAAGGGTCTGTTCCCAAGTAATTATGTGACATTAGGTAACTAATCTGTGAACCAGATTTCATGTGTAGATTAAACTAATATGAAACTAATAGAATTATGTAGCTTTTCTCTGTATTTACATATGGAATATAGGTAAAATAGTATTAGATGACATTATATTTAATTAGAAACTTATCTTCGTTCCACATTTTTCCATGGAAAAGAGAATTTGTTTGTGATTTGTTTTATGGTCTTTGAAGAACGTATTATTGATGTTTCACATCACTTTTGGTTTTACTTATTGAACCGCGCCTTGTGATGCTGAGTCTTCTCGATTATGTAGCGGAAATAAAAAAAGTAGCTGTTACTAACTTGAAACATACCTCTTTCAAAACATATGTGTCACAATAAGGGTACTAATAAGGACTACCTAAATAACCTAAAGTAATAGTATAACCTATGAATATACTTACTTTGTCATTGTCAGCTCCAATTGTTTTGATTACTTGATATCATATGTATCCCTGAATTCAGCTTTAATGATATTTAAAGAGGGATGATCCAGATGTTTTGGATTGATGGGATTCAACATGTCATTTCATTTTCTATTATCATTGTTCATGTAAACAGGTAGCTAATACGATCAATGACATATTTCCACAATGTTATCGGCTCTTTTATTGAACGCTATTTTAGTAACGAATGCTTACGCATCCAGTTATGGATATTTTCCAAATACCACTAGTTCGTCGAATGTAGCGAGCTTATCATCCACATCAGAAAACATACTAAGTTCTGAAACTTTAACATCATCTACCTCTTTATCCATTGATAAATCAACAACATTCTCTGAAACTTTACAAATATCTTCATCCAGGGTTTCGGATTCAAGTTCTTCTGATAGTGTGCTATCTGTGAATACCGACTTATATACCTCATACAGTATTACTACTGATATCAATGTTACAATTGAGGATTTCTCAACTGATTTGATTAAGACATGTCCTACTTGTACTCTGACTGCTACTCAAACAAGTTCCCAGGTAACTACTTCAGATTCAGTATTATCCACTGATTCAAATACTATTACTTCCAGCTCGACCACCTCTGAATTGTCAATTACTTCCTATATTGTTTCACCTACTGGAGCTTATTCAACCGAAAGTTCAGGAACTACTCAACAATCAATCACTAACGACATTTCAAGTGAGGAATCTGTTGCAGTTACTCCAATAACTTTTACTTCAAACTCTTTGACAAATCAAGATTACAAAACTCTAAATAGTAATAGAGAATCGTCCACTGAACAAGCTAACTCAACAATTCTGACTACATATTCTTCATCAAATGAAATCAAAACGTCATCATATGTTGTCTATCAATCTAAGGTTACCCAAACGGTAAATGGTGTTGTGACAGTTTACACCACGTGGTGTCCCTTGGAAACAAGCACTTTAGATGAATTAACTTACTCCTTTAGCCCATCTATTGTTGCTGGTTCAGTTTCTACAAAACCAAGTGAATTTAGTTATACTAAAAGTCCTTCCACTTCTACATTTTCAAGTAGTGCATATGTTATGTCATCACCAAGGATCCAAGCGGATACATCGAGTAAAAATGTTCTTTCCAATAGTAATCTAGTTTCTTCCAGTTCTTCTTCAATTATTACTAATAATAATAATTCTGAATTCGAAATTGAGCATGTAGGTCAACAGACAATCTCTTCAACTTCTTCTTCACCAACATCTACATCAATATCCTCTACTTCATTTGTGTTATCTACCGTTCAAACAACGATAAACGGTGTTGTAACCGAATATACTACATGGTGTCCTTATGAGGGAACCTCTTCTGATTTAACAACTAAATCTGCACAAATAACATCAACGTACGAAATTACGACTACCAATAGTGACAGTTCTACAGTTGTTGTATCTCAAACGGCCGTGCTTTCAACACATACGACCACAATTCACGGTGTTGTTACTGAGTATACTACATGGTGTCCATTAACTGTTTCTACTACAAACACACAACTGCCATCATCCATCGAAACATCTGTAATCGAAGTTTCTTCTACAAATAAAGAGGGTTCTGTTCAGGTATCCTCACAAACTGCATATCTATCTACTCATACAACCACAATCCACGGTGTCATTACTGAATATACAACATGGTGTCCTTTGACTGCTTCTGAAGATACTTATCCTTCATCAACAACCATTAAACCTAAAGAAAGAGAGCTAATATCATCAAGTATTACTAGCAGCACAACCTCGAGTATTATATCACCACATTCATCAAGTATTACTAGCAGCACAACCTCGAGTATTATATCACCACATTCATCAAGTATTACTAGCAGCACAACCTCGAGTATTATATCACCACATTCATCAAGTATTACTAGCAGCACAACCTCGAGTATTGTATCACCATATTCATCAAGTAAAACTATTACTAGTAGAAGAGAAAACTCAAGTAATTCTGTATCCAGTCAATCCACCAAATCGACAGGAACAGTGAATACTGTAACAACTACTGAATTATCTGTCGTAGTCATCTCAACTGAAGTGTGTTCCTCTGATAAGTGTAGCAATGTTTACTCTACAATTATTATGTCTACACCCAAGCTAAGTTCTTCTTCTTCTTCTTCTTCTTCTTCTTCTTCTTCTTCTTCTTCTTCTTCTTCTTCTTCTTCTTCTACTTTGTCCTCGAGACTGATTTTATCTTCCATATCTGATCAAAAATCACAATATAGTAATACTTTACCTCTTTCATCAGAAACAACATTAATTTCAAGCAAGTCTACTAGTATTAATGTTGTCACCTCTGCTACTGAAAGTGCAAGTAGTCAGCAAAATTCGGTAACCAAAACTACTCAAGAATCTCAGTTTTCTACTACCAGTAGTCAAACATTCGTTTTAACTACATCTACTGTCACAACTAATGGTGTCGTTACAGTCTTCACAACGTGGTGTCCTTATTCATCTCTAGAAAGTTCGGTAAGAAGTACAACTACATCCAAGTCAACTATTTTAAGCAGCACAACATTGGAAACGGCTACATGCACTCATAAAACATGTATTATTTCTTCAACTACTGGTGAATCACTTTCTCAAACATCTACAACTTCATCACAACCCACCATGCAAACTATTACAACTAGTGAACCAAATATATCTACTAAACTAACGTCGTCGTCGTCAAATGAATTAACAAGTAGTACAAGTGCATGGAGTTCTTCAATAGATCAACCAGTTATTAGAACCAGCGAATCATGGACAAGTAAATCTGCCGGCACACCTGTAACTACAGAGCACCCAACAAATCAAGTATCCACAACAGCTACTCAATCTACTGGTAAAACTACTACAGAACAACAAACAACTCAATCAACTACATCAAAGATCACAGAAGAAAAAAGTTCCACTGTAATTGAAACTAGTGTTCATTCGATTGTTTCTAAAACCAGTACAAAATCTACTACCAACATTATCACAGTGAAATGCACAGAATCTAAGTGCTTAGAAGTATCTACAACAACAAGTGAAGTTCCTATACCATCAAAACCTTCTTCATCTTCATTATCTTCTCCTTCGGTCACACCTTCATCGTCAACCGCTATAATATCTGTGAATTCAATTAGTTCTGAACAAACTAAATTAGCTACAACCGTAACTACCACTACAATGCAAAACGAAACACCAGTTGAATCAATCACTTCTTCTTCTTCTTCTTCTTCTTCTTCTTCTTCTTCTTCTTCTTCTTCTTCTTCTTCTTCTTCTTCTATTGAAGTCAAAACATCCACCTCACCAAAAATAACACAAACTACGGTATCTACTCCAATAGTTGTTCTTTACTCTTCTACTTCAACAACTAAAACAACATCGGCGACGACGACCCCAAATGTAAGTGAATATACTGGTAATGGACATAAAACAACATTCAATAGCATTTTCATATTTATGTTGTCAGTGTTATATCTTCTATAAAAGTAAATAAATCAATCTTTAAAAAAAAAAAATATTGAATATCTATTAACAATTATACTAGTAATAAAAAGAATACATAAAAGTTTTCTTATTTACCCTTTTCAATTTTATATTTAAAATCAGTAATATAAACTTCTTCATTTGAATCATCATCATAGTCATACCATGAACCATCATCTTCAAATTGACAATCCATTATCTTACCTGAATTCAATTCAACTTTAAATGGTAATGCAGTAAAGAAGAAATCTATGATTTCCCAACCTCTTGAATCTAACTGCATGATCGCAGCAAAATTATTAATATCCATTTTATTCCCATTTAAGCCATATTTCTTTCTCTTATCATTATCACTATGTTCTTCCTGTTGTGCAAAGAGGCATGGTTCAAATGCACTAGCCATGATATTGTTATCACTTTCACAGAATTTACATTTCATAGTAAAAGTAGCTTCACTTTTACCACCTTGAATCTCATGTTTTTCAAATAAATTGAAATTAATTACTTTTTCAGCATCTTCACCACATTTTGTACATTTCAATTTAAAAGAGTATTCTGCAGGATCGACATTAGTGTCATCCACATACAGTTTCTTAACATTTTCAGATAATTCAGCACTTATAAATAGGTATAACATTGTTCCAATTTTTGATAAAATATACAGGGGACGACTAGCACTGATAATTCTTAACTGTAAAATATCACAAAAACAGAAAAACAGAAAAACGAAATTCAACTATAACGGTCATCATTTCTAAAAAATTAATAGATTAATATACAGCATTTGCAACTCTATTCGATTCTTCTTTCAATTGAGCTCATCGATAATAGTAACGTCATTAACAGTACAAACGTGTCAGGTTGTTCTGTTTAATTTTTCACCAAATTTCAATATTGCCTGTCACCTGCACTCTATAAACTTTGAAAAATAAACGAAAAAATTGAAAAATGTTCTGATATCTCTCATTTACACTAAAAAAGCGTAGAATTAGTTTATTACGCAACCTTAACTGTATATCAGAAGGGTCTCCCTACTATAAATTTTGTTCGTATTTATTTGTTTGGTGTATGAATCAATTAAATTATAGTAAATAGTGTAAACAGTTAACTTGTATTCTATATTCTATTGAGAGACAGTGAAAGGTCTCATATTCAACAATAACATTAAGGGAGTTTTGATTGAAGCATATTAAGATTGAGCATATATAATTTTGTTACTGTGGTATAGAGGTTGGAAATATATCCCTTTGAATGAGAGTAATGAAATCATATTTTTAACGAACTATTACAAACACTATTTTTTTATTTCTTACGTGAAATTTGTGAATATATCGTAATAGTGATGACTACCAACTTTGATGATTCTGTAGAATCTTTAAAACAACGAGGTAAAAACGTTTATATCTCAAAACTGTTCAATTTACAATTTAAAAAAAATAGTAATAATCAGGGAACGAATGCTTCCAAGCTTAATGATAATGATAATGATAACGGCAATACAGATATGAATAATTTTGGATTTCATAAACTAGGAAATTCTGATTATAAATCTAATATTAATCCAAATATATGTACTACTGCCAATAATAATAATGATAGTTCTTTAAATAATAGTATTGAACCAAATATGGATTACATACCTTCAATGAATCAAAATGAAAAGAATATGTCCGAACCTATTTTAAAGACAGATCATACTAATGAACCTGATACAAAATTTAATAAATTTAAAAATATA
The DNA here is from genome assembly GCA_030571355.1 of Maudiozyma serrabonitensis. Classification (NCBI taxonomy): domain Eukaryota; kingdom Fungi; phylum Ascomycota; class Saccharomycetes; order Saccharomycetales; family Saccharomycetaceae; genus Maudiozyma; species Maudiozyma serrabonitensis. The sequence goes on along the minus strand of JAJLXS010000096.1, from coordinate 19,938 downwards.
TTTCATGGACATAAGATAAATACACCTTCTACGCAAATATTTAAAAATAAATTACGTGCAATTTCAAAGACTAAATCATCATTAGGGGAAACGGAACAAAATAATAATGTTGATATTGAGGAATTCGATGTTAATTCAGATAATTCTATAGAGGAATCTCTAATTGAATTTCCCTCGATTAATATATCAAGTAAGCTTACAATAGATTCTGAAACACATACAAGAAATAGTAGCGGCTATAGACATGATATGTCACCACCTACAACAAACGCTGAGTTGACATCATCAATCAATTATCAGAGTAGTAGCAACAACATATTCGAACTTGGGAATAATGTACATTCATATTCTGATAGGATACATTCATCAAATGATAAGATCACTAGATTTCGTTCCCCATCAAATCCAACAATTTCTAATGCCACGCATATGTCCAATGATATGTCACCAGTAGCTTCGATTGACACTAGATTGAGAAGTGAATCTCAAACAGAATCCTTTAGCTCTACAAACCCATTCCGTTCAGAAGGTGCAAGTCAAACCAATGTATCAATGGCATCAAATAATCCATTTTTTACAGTCTCAGGATCTGTATCGCCAACTTTAACACATAATAATAGTAACAATTTTCCTAATGTGGATAAACAGCCACCTACAAATATTACACCAATTAAAAAATATCACAAAAATTTAAGTAATGTATCATTAAATGAAATTAAGGAAAATGAAGAACTTGAGCAATTTAGAACGACTAATATGAGTAATAATTTATTTGGATCAAGCACTCATTCCTCTTTCATTTCATCAGCACCTGGTAGTAGAACACCTTCGATTATTACAACTGTCTCAGAAAGTAATGTGCAAGGAATTTCTCTCAGAAAGCAACGTTCAGATTCTCTAAATGAATTAGCATCCAACTCTAAAATATTAAATAGCGTTGAGAAGGACTATTTCTCATTGCAGAGATCTCCAAACATTTCCGATAGACGTGCTACAATTTTTAGTAGATCATCAGCAGATAATAATTCGTTTACAGGTCTGGCACCAAAAAGGTCTAATAGACTTCGTACTAAATCATTTAGTAATAAATTTAAAGATGTAACAGTTCAACCTAATTCGTTTATCAAAATACGAAAATTAGGTGAAGGGGATGTTGGGAGAGTTTATTTGGTACGAGAGAAGAAAACTGATAACTTATACGCTATGAAAGTAGTATCAAAGAAAGAAATGATCGAACGTAAGAAAACAAAAAGAATTTTGGCTGAACAGGAAATTTTAGCCACCAGCAACCATCCTTTTATTGTTACATTATATCATACATTCCAAACAGAAGAACACCTATTTTTTTGTATGGAGTACTGTGTGGGAGGAGAATTTTTCCGTGCATTACAAACAAGAGACTCAAAATGTATTTGTGAAGATGATGCTAAATTTTATTTATGTGAGGCTATAGCTGCTTTGGAGTATCTGCATTTATTAGGTTTCATTTATAGAGATTTGAAACCAGAAAATATTTTGTTGCATCAATCAGGGCATATAATGTTATCTGATTTTGATTTATCAATTCAAGTTCCGAACTCAAAACTACCTACATTACAAGGCTCAAATGTCGATACTAACTTATCATCTGACAACTTTAAAACAAATTCATTTGTCGGGACCGAGGAATATATCTCACCAGACGTTATAAGAGGTAATGGTCATAGTGTTAGTGTTGATTGGTGGACGTTAGGTATCCTATTGTATGAAATGTTGTATGGCTTCACGCCATTCAAAGGTAATGATATCAATGAAACATTTGCAAACATCCTAAAAAATGATGTAAATTTTCCAAACTACGTCCCTGTATCCCGTGTCTGTAAGGATCTTATCAAAAAATTATTAATTAAAGATGAAAACAAAAGGTTAGGATCAAAAAAGGGGGCAGCAGACTTGAAAGCACACCCCTGGTTTAAGAAAGTTGCATGGTCATTTTTAAGAAATCAACCACCACCTTTAATTCCTGTTTTAACATCTAATGGGTATGAATTGACAAGTTCAACAAATAGAAATAATAGAGAAGATACTATGGCTACTATGAATAGTGATGATAGCGACTACCATACTGAAGAAATAGAATATGATGATGACTTACCAGAGGAGGATCCATTCCATAATTTTAACTCCATGAGTTTGCTAAAATCTGAGGATGGTAGTGAAAGAATGAAATTTACTGATAAAATATCATATGATAATGTAACATATACAATAAACAACAGTAGGCTGCGTAGTGACAGTGGTAGTAGTAGTGGTAGAAAGTTCTTCAAAAGATGATTAATTTATAAAATGCATGTGGCCAATTTATTACATATATTCATTATATAATATTGCTTATATAGTTTGAAATACAAGGACCTTTAATTATTGTTTTTACAATATCTGTCGAACAAATTTTGGACAAATTTTTTTAATTGATTAGTGTTCGGAAATATCCATATTCATTAACATCTTGAACCGATCCTTAAATGTTAAGGGGTTGATAATTTCTGTATTTTTCTTATTTTCAATCGCATTTCGTATTTGTATTGGCAAATCGAGTGCTTTGAGAAGCTCGTTTCCATAGGACTTCAACTCAGATGATTTTCCAAACGCTTTTGTGATAATATCGTTATCGACGTTTGCTAACTTTGCTACGTTCAACCCATATGAATCATTACTGATACCAGGTTTTAATGTATATAAAAATACGACACTAGGCCAACTCTCTCCCGGTCTGTATTCTTCAACAAAATCCATATAGTAGCTTTTTAAGAGCTTGGAGTTAATAGAAGCTCCCAATTCGGGAAAATGTGTTGTAAAAAGAACTAGAGGACAATCTTCAACTAATTCACAAAAGTATCTTAATAATGCGTATGAAATGGCTTTTCCATCTATAGTACCTGTACCTCTTCCAACTTCATCCAACAACAACAATGACTTTGGCGTACATCGTGAAATACATCTTAACACGTCCTCCATCTCCATTTTGAAGGTTGATTTACCTTCTATTATATTATCTTGAGCTCCAATCCTTGTTAGTATATTGTCAAACAATGATAACTCCATAGATTTTGCTGGAACATAAGAACCAATTTGTGCCATGATGATTAGAAGAGCCACTTGGCGAATATAAGACGATTTACCACCCATATTTGGACCAGTAATAATATTAACTCGACTACCATTATGAACCATATTAACATCATTAGGAACATATGTTATGTCAAGCGATTCAATGACAGGATTTCTACCATTCTTTATTTTAACAAGCTGTTTGATTTCTGTACCGTGAGATATAAATTTTGGTCTGCAATAATTAACATTACATGATGTCGCAGCTAATGATAGAATACAATCGTAGGTTGACAGTTCATGAATTACCCTGTTTATACTGATATATTCATTGTTAATCATGCCTAAAAATCTAGTATATTGTTTGTTACATTCATTCAAGAGAAGTTCCTTTTGGTAGTTTAATTTTTCTACGAGTTTGGATGTAATCGGAGTAGTAAATCTACTGACAACTTTAGTGTTATTTACTTTTATCCAGTTGTCTGGAAGGTTCTTAACTTGGGTGTTTCTAATTTCGATCAAATACTCCGTATCATTTTTATATTCTAATTGAGGTCTTTTCAACAATTTCCGTATCCCATGGAGGGTTTCTTTTAACTCCATTTTAATTTCTTCGATATCTCTCTGAATTTTAAGAATTTCTTCTGAATCATCATAATTATTTAAATTGAAGAATTCTGTGATTTGTTTTGTTTTGTCTTTATCTAAAACAGCATCAATATTTATCATAGAAAGAAGCTTGGGAAGAATATTCTCAGAAAAATACTGATCAATACTTGAAAGTATGTGAACAAGAAGGGGAGCATTTTTAAAAATAGTTGAGCTTTCTGATAGTATATTTTCTTTAATATATTTTTCATGTAATTGGAAATGTTTGCCAATAGTTACAAGTTGTTTTAAAAAAAAAAAAATCTCTTTTCTAGAAGTTGACCCATACGATATTCTGTTTAGAGTATTAAGTAAGTCAGGAGTTTTGGTTAATATTTGGTTTAAAGAGTCGAAAAATATATCGCCAATGACCTTTAGCATACAGTCTACTGCGTTGAGCCTGTTCTCAATTCCTTCCTTGTTGATTAATGGTCTCGAGATCCAGTTATAGAGTTCTCGGGATCCAAAGGGTGTACGAGTGTGATCTAATATCCAAAATAAAGAACCTTTTTTACCCTCATTAGTAAATATATCCAAACTTTCAAGGGCATTATGATCGAGTATCATGTACAGTTCAGACAAAAATAATTTGTAATTTGAGGGTATTAATAAGGATTTCTCGTTTGAATACCGTTTTAAATAGGAGAATAAAATAAATATATGAGACATGCTTTCTTTTGATACATTCAAATTTTGAACAACAATTCCTATGGTACTTTTAATAGCCGTGATTTCATCTTCTTCGAGTGTCTCATTTTCTAACTTGGAATCAGTTGCATTATGATGGATCGTACAATCGACATTTTTTAGTAATTTGGTGATCATAGTGAGGGAAGTGATTTTAGAACTTAAGACACACTCAGTGGGTTGTAAATATTTTATTCTGGTATGTAAACTGTCTGTTGAGTATCTATTTTCAGTAAATTCATCAAACATTATTTCACCACTATTAAGATTTACGGAAAACAGGATATATTTGAGTAAAATATTGTTAATTTCCTGTACTGACAACATCCAGATACTCTTTGAATTTCCTAAAATCTCTCCTTTGGTATATGACGAATTAAAGGAATTATTAACTCCATACGTTGCCTTCGAAAAAGTATTTGCAATCTCTCTTATAAAAACGTTGCTCTTGTTGTTTGAATTTTTTTTAATAGCGGTAGTTTCTGACTGCTCAACTACTGATACAATCAAGTTATGATACAATAATCGCTGAAGATGAACGTTTAAACGTATATCAGGGAATGAACAGTAGGCAAATTGTTTGAATTTAACATCTTGAGGGTTGGATTCATCTATTGTTAATTTACCAGGGATTAGTCTTATATGTAGTATCTTACTTGCTATTACAGCATCTTGGGCAAAACATTTATATTTGTATCCAACTCTGACAACTAATAGTTTATCCATATTTTTCAATTTCAAATCTTTTACTTGTTGATCTAAAGGAGTTAACTTCGTAGATTCATTCTTTTTACTCTTTTTTGCTGGAACTTCAGGAATATCACTGTAATTTTCTGATGATTCCTCATCATTATCATCGATTCTTGAACCAACAAGTCCAAAGCTTCTCTTTTTCATAATATTGTTCAGTTTCTTATCAAAAACGTCCCTCTTTTGATCAACATTTAATGAGATTCCAGAATTAGGAACATTATTTTTAGTCTGATATTTCCACTTACCTTTAAGATTATCATCAGAGGAAATTCCTACTTTCTCGAATGATGACATTTTATAAGTAGTAGCTTTCGGTACTCGATCAATATTTTCATTTCTTTCACTAAACGTCCCTTCATTTAACAGCTCATCACCACTAGAGTCATCAAGACATATGGAGTTTTCTTGTGAAGTTCCTAGTTTATTTTTCGGCCCCTTTGGAAACGATTTCTCGTTATCCTCCTTTTTGGCAGGTTTAAAGAATCTGCTTATCGTTGATTGCTTGCTCATAAATTTTATAATGAAGTCGAATGCACTATCTAAACGATAAATTACCTATGAATTTTATGGAATGTGTGGATTATATCAATGCCAATTAACCAAGATATCTTAAATGATGTAACGATTGAATAGACGTATGAGATTATAACCTATACAACCTCTTTATAAGTTGGTATCAGATTATTCATTTATTCATTTATTGCTTCTTGATCTTGAGCTTCAGATAATCACTTTACACGAGTTTGTTTTCTTGAAAACAAAACAGAGAGAAACAAAAAAAAAATATATGAGAGTGGAAAATCTTGGTAGCCGAGTTGAGGAACATGGTGTTTGCCGTTAGAGAGAGCTCTTGTTGTTCTTTTGATTGAAGAACACATTTTCGAAGAACAGAAGTAACCCTATTTACATTAGTAACTTTTCAATCTCTTTTACAGTTTATATAATTGTTATCCCAATTAGATTATATTATTTAAACATTTCAATAATAGAATTGGTTACATGCAATCTGAAAATAAATTAAAGGCTATTACCAAAGAAAGTAACGAAGGGAACGAAGCCACAAATATTATAATATCTCAGATTAGTTTATTAATTACAACACTTACAGAACAAAATTTTAGTGAAATAGAAACTAAAATTAATTACATACTATCAAAATCTAGCGCATCTGTTTATTTAAGATACTGGGATAGATTACTAGCATACGCAGAAGCTTTCATTTTAAAACATAATAAATTAGATACAGAAGGCAATCTTATCCATAGATTACTTTTAAACCTAATAAGAAGTTTAACAAAAAAGAATCAAGAATTTTTAAAATATCTTCGTGAGACTCTATTTGATCATTTGCTAACTGAACATCTCACATTTAAAGATATTATTGGATTATTGGATAGCACTGCTGACAAGGAACTCATTAACTCATTATTACCAGAGACCACAATTCAAAGTCTAAAAGACCTAGAAAAGCTTAAGATGAATAACACTAAATATTTACAAACATTTATATGCGGTGGATCCGTAGATTCTATGGAATCAAAATTAGACGAAATACTCTCTTCATTGAATGGAGAAAGTTTGAATGACATAGTTGCACTTCTTCTATCTGAGATTCTTTCTCCACATTCACAAAACATCCAAGAGATTGACAAACCATCATGGTTGACGCCTGATACAATGCGTGAATCATCAATTGTTGGTGAACATATATCGAATTGTATTCAAAAAGTTGCACCTAATGCAATTAATTGGAATCGTATTTTTAACTTAATGTCAACCAAATATTTCATGACAACCCCAATTAAGCCAAGAACTGCATCATTCAATTCCCTATTAACTTCCCTAAAACATGGTGTCCTCATTGACCAATTTTTCAGTTGTGAATGGCCAATTGATTTTAAATTATTTATTACTTGCGAATTGCATAAATGGCCAAAAGATGAGGGTGCATTTGATTTGTTAAATGTTCCTGATACTAAAAAAGTATCAGACAAACTTCCAAACGCAAAACAATCATTATTGTATATATTGTCCGTGGCAACCATTGATTTAGAATTGTTTTTCTTGAGAGAGGAGTTAGAAAATAAAACAATGCTAACTTACTATCAAGAATGCTTCTTTGAAGATTTTAGTTATAGTCCAGAATATTTGTACTTAGCATTAGTGGACAATATTAAACATTTCACTCTATTAACCGATAATAAAGCAGTAATTGAAGAAATTATTATTACATTATTCGTTCAAGTATTTGTCAAGACACCAGATGTAATGGGTGATCTCCTGGCTATTTTACCATCAAAGGATAAAATGCTTACCGATATTACCAGAATGATATTACAAAAAAATGAGGTTCCTATTGATAGCTTTATCAAATTATTAATTGATCAAGATAAACTAGAGTTGATTCTAAATAGAGTTACTTTGGTTGAAGCATTTTCTATTTTACCATGTGCCATCAAATATGGATGGGGTGGCTTTAAATCATTTTTAAAGTCTCACATGAATGCAGATACAGCATCAGTAGCATTAGATTCTATGGAACTTCAAATTTCCATGACAGACGCCAATACTCCATTCAGATCTTCTAAAGCATTTGATCTACCATCACTTAACGAACTTATTTTATGTTTAATGGATGTCCCGTTGAATACTGAAGATTTGGAAAAATTTGAAGATCTTCAGTACAAAATATTAATCGCATTCCCCAGAATTATAAACATTTCTAACGGACATGATAATGCTATCATATCGAACGGTAGTTTTGCCCCAATTGCTCCGGATGTTGAAAAAGAAATGCAAGGTTATTTGCAAAAGATGTACAGTGGAGATATTCAAATAAAGGATGTTGTTGAAGTTCTAAGAAAATTGAAAGACAGTGATGAACCAAGGGATCAAGAAGTTTTTGCATGCATCACACACGCTGTCCTTGGGGAGTGTAACTTTTTCAAAGATTATCCTTTGGAAGCCTTGGCAACAACTTCAGTTCTATTCGGTTCAATGATTCTATTTCACTTATTAAGTGGTTTCGTTTTGGATGTGGCCCTAAGAACTATTTTAAATTTTGCTAAAGAAGGTTCTGAATCTAAAATGTTTAAATTTGCTATTCAGGCTATCTATGCATTTAGAATTCGTTTGGCTGATTTCCCACAGTATTGTAAGGATTTACTTGAGCAAATTCCTGGTTTGAATACCCAAACGCAAGTCTATCAATTTATTTATGATGCTTCTAAATCTGCTGAAGTTCCGATTCAAAAAAGTGAAGCTACTAGTAAAACTGTTTCGGAACTACTCCCAATGACATATTTTGTTTTGGACGAATGGCACTCTGCTGTTATACAGGAAAACCCTACAAAGGACATTACTGAAAAGATTTTATTTATTGCTAACAATATTACTATTAACAATTTTGATACCAAGATTAACGACATCGTCACTTTGGTCACACCAAATTTTTACACCTGGTTCTCCAATTATTTGGTAAATCAAAGAGCTAAAACGGAACCCAACTACCATTCATTGTATTGTAAAATTTTTACGGCATTTAAATCGAATTCTTTGCATGAATGTGTAATCAATACTACTTTGAGACAGTTGTATGTGCTTTTAGCTGCCAAAGATAAATCTCAAATAGATAAAAAAATATTGAAAAACCTGTCCTCCTGGTTTGGTTTAATTACCTTAAGTGTTGATAGACCAATTAGACACAGAAATGTGGCATTTAGAGAGCTATTATTGGAAGCATATAAGGAAGATAGACTGGATATTGTTGTTCCATTTGTTACGAAGGTTTTACAAAATGTCGAATCATCAAAAATATTTAGACCACCAAATCCATGGACTTTGGGTATTCTCCAAATACTACTAGAACTTAATGAAAAGGCCAATTGGAAACTAAGTTTAACTTTTGAGGTAGAGGTTCTATTTAAAACATTAAAGATATTCATGAAAAGCATACAACCCTCAAATCTAATTGAAGGTCCGGACAGTGTAGATGTAATTGCTGGTAAATTAGGAAATATTTCGTTGGAACAACAACAGGTTGAACGTCAAAAGCAAATTATGTTAATGCAACAACATCAACAGCATATGTTGATGTACAGGCAACGTCAACAGCAAATGATGTCATCTGGTATTACAGAACAGAATCAATTTAACGTTGATTCTCTTGGCTCCACATCCGCTGTTCCAAATGTTCCTTCACAACAGGTTCCAGGTATGCCTACAGTACAGTCAAATGAAACGCCATTCCAGAATTTACTGGGTAATACCGTATTTGTTACTCACCCAGATCTAAAACGTGTTTTCCAAATGGCTCTTGCAAAGTCAGTAAGAGAAATATTAATTCCTGCAGTTGAAAAGGCAAGTAATATTGCGGTTGTGTCCACAATAAAAATTGTAGGGAAAGATTTTGCTACTGAAGTTGATGAAGGAAAATTAAATGCTGCCGCAATCAACATGGTTAGACATTTGGCACAAAGTTTATCACGTGCTACTTCAATCGAACCTTTGAGAGAAACAATAAGGACTACGACGCAGTCTTTGGCTCCAAATTTATCCAACTTGTCGTTCAATCCATTTGGTGAACTTGATAATGCGATTAACGACAACATAGGCTTAGCTTTAGTATTGATAGAGAATGCTGCCATTGAAAGATCAGTTCAAGAGATTAGCGAACAGTTAGTTCAATCAATTGCAGTTCGTAGGTATCACAAGGAAAGAAGGGCAGACCAACCTTTCTTGGCACCAAATGTTAATCCTTATTCATTAACTTTGCCAGAACCATTGGGATTGAAGAGTTCCGGTGTTAGCCAACAACAATTAAACATATATAAAGAATTCGGAAAGTATATCCCTAACACTGATGGTATGGCATTAAACAATGTTCCTGCTTCTCTCAACATGAATCAAAATTCCGCTGTACAAGGCTCCGAGCAATTTTCACAGGCTCCACAACAGCAACAGCAACAACAGCAACAACAACAACAACAACAACAACAACAACAGCAAAGAATACCTCAACAACCGCCTATGGTTCAACCAGTTCAACAACTTAATACAATCCAGAATGAATTGGAACAAAATCATCGTGTTCTTGTGCACTTAATGGATGTTTTAGTTGCTCAGATTAAAGAAAATTCTGGTAAAGAGTCCCTTGAGGAATTAGGCGAGAATAATCAAATTAATAACATTATTTTCCAAATTCTAACATTTATTGCTAGAAGCGAACAAAAAGATCAGTTAGCATTGAAAGTTTCCCAAGCTGTTGTGAACAGTTTATTTGCTACGAGTGAAAGCTCGTTATGTAGGGAAGTTTTGTCTCTTTTACTTGAAAAATTATGCTCATTGTCATTAGTTGCTAGAAAAGATGTTAGTTGGTGGTTGATTTACGCGTTGGACAGTAGAAAGTTTGATGTTCGTGTAATCCGATCTTTGCTTGAAGTTCATCTAATCAATGTTTCCGAATTGGACAATGTGATAGTAACTGCTATGATCAATAATATGGAAAACGCAGTAGAATTTGCAATTGATGTTCTAAAAGGTACTGTCTTATCGAAGGAACCAATATTGATGAGAATGGATTTTGTACGTACTCTGGAGCACCTAAGTAAGTTGGAGGATCCAAAGGTAAAGGAATTTCTAAAGAAGTTTAATAACTCAGATGTTTTGCCTGTTACAGACGGCACTAACGTCGTTTTGAATGAGAAATACTTCTTGGTCTTCACAGAATGGGTTAAGTTACTACAAAGAGTTGACATCGAAGATGACGTCGTACTTGCCTTCATTTCACAAATGATGGAGAATGGTGTTATTACAGATTCTGATAGTTTGATTCAATTTTTGAAATCAGCTCTTGAACTTTCTGTATTTGCTTTTAAGGAAAGTGATCCAACTAGTGAGGTTTTCACTGCTATTGATGGTTTAAGTAAACTAATTATCAAACTATTAGTATATCAAGAATTTACCGAATGGACTAAATCCGACTATATGCATGTTATTTTCTCTGTCATTTTATTAGTTTCCTCCAAGGACCATGAAGATTCGACCTTTAATGAAAGACCATATTTCAGGTTGTTGTCTAATTTGCTATTTGAATGGAGTACTCTTCGTGGTAACAATTTTGCTACTATCAAAGACATTGAAACAAGAAAAGAGTACCGTAACTTTGATATCGAGTTTTACAATATATTTGCTACTTATTTGCATTCTTTCCAACCTTTTGCATTCCCTGGATTCACTTTCGCATGGGTATCCTTGGTTTCTCACAGAATGTTTTTGCCTATTATGTTAAGGCTCGAAGACAAGAAGGGCTGGAAGAAATTAATGATTTTATTAATTGATTTATTTAAGTTTTTGGATACTTACACTAAGAAAGCTGCCTTATCGGATACTGTTTCAGTAGTATACAAGGGGACTTTACGTGTCATTCTTGGTATCTCTAACGATCTCCCTGATTTTCTGATTGAAAACCACTTCGAACTGATGAACAATATTCCGGCTACTTACTTCCAATTAAAGAACGTCATTTTATCTACGATTCCACTGAAGATGGTTGTTCCAAATCCATATGATTTAACATTATCTATGGAAAGTATGGAGGATTGTCAAACTCCACCTTCTGTATTTTATGATCCTGTTGAAGCTTTACAGTCCCTGAAGAAACCTATTGATAATTACTTGCGTATTCCATCCAATTCTTTGTTCAAGACTATCTCTAGTGGATTGTATAGAACAGAGTATGACGTCAAAAATGGGATTGGTTTTGACTTTGTTAGTGTCGACCAAGAATTAGTTCGTGCTATTGTCTTACATGTTGGTATTGAAGCCGGTTTAGAAAATGGTAGAACATCATCCAGTGCGGTATTCAACACAAAATCTTCGTACTACGCTCTACTTTTTAACATGATAAATGAAGGTATTGCCGAACTAAAGTATCAAATCATACAAGTTATGGTTGAACAATTGCGTTATCCAAACATACATACTTACTGGTTCTCATATGTTTTAGTAAATATGTTTACATCAGAAGATTTTGGTGATAACTTAGCTGAGGTTCAAGAAATTATGTTAAGAGTTTTATTAGAAAGAATTATTGTTAACAGACCTCATGCATGGGGTGTTTCCGTATTGGTTACAAAACTTCTAACGAACAAAGAAGTCGATATTATGAATCTATCATTTATGAAGACGGTTCCTCAAGTAGAGACAATATTTTCACAATTGAAAAAGCATACATCAAATAATATTTCCGCAGATTCAAAAGCAGATGCGTCCAGCGGGAATAATGCATCTATAGTTGCTATATGAGGGTTTAAATTGTATATTTATAGTATTTATTTGTATTCTTCATATATCTATATATACGCAATGATGTGCATAATATATGTTACGTAATTATTAGTATTATTTTCATATTACATAACAAAGTGGCTGTGATGATTGGTCGCTTTGGCAACATCATGTTATCTAGTATTTAATATCACTAACTAGAGGTCGGTTGGCCATTCGGGCAATAGAAGTCAAGAAATGGTTCTAAATTATAACCACAACTTAAGCTAATTTAATTACCGAATGCTGCAAATAAATGTGGGGCTCCCTGAAATTTTACAATTTCATTCGTCGACACAAACGAATCTGTTAATTATTTAAATACCACGTTAACTGATCAATAGTCATGGTCCCTTTACTATTCTTTATAATTTGTACTAAAAAGAAAAAATTCTTCATATAAGAAATAAGATTCAGCCATCTATTGTGTTTAATTGTAGTTTAAGTTGACTTAATCGAGAATACTGGTTTGTCCTTTTAAAGCATTTGACAAATATTATTGATCTTTTTGGAAAATTATTAAATCTGTATTGTAATTTTTTTTGTTTAGTGTCCGCTAGTAAACTTTTGCTTTTCACTAAGTGAAAGGGCTTTTCTGAACTAAAAATATAGAATAACATTACAAGTTAAGTGAAAAGAAAGTTGAAGTTTTCACTAAAACCATACCTGCAATTATACAAAGTGTACTACCTAAATTTAATTTATCTGCAACAATTTCAAAATAAATTGTAACAAGAAAGATGTCATCTCTTTTTAAGAAATTGAACATCTTTACTAGAACTTCTGCTCCGACTCAGCCTCAACATAAATCCAATAAACCTCCCAATACGGGGTTTAGGCAACAGAGATTAAAGTCGTGGCAACCTATTCTGACACCTCAGAGTGTATTGCCAATTTTGATATTTTTTGCATGCATATTTACGCCTATAGGGATTGGTCTCGTCGCTAGCAGTAATGGTGTGCAAGATTTTTCAATTGATTACAGTCATTGTGATACTAAAGCAACAGATGAATATCAAGATATTCCCCATAAATATGTAAGACACCATTTTAAAGAGAAACTCTCTTATCAACCTCAATGGAGAATAATTGTGGATGATGAAGAGACAACATGCCAACTCCAATTTGAAATACCAAACACCATTAAAAAGCATATCTATGTATATTATAAATTAACTAATTTCTACCAGAATCATAGAAGATACGTAGAATCGTTTGACCATAGACAACTCAAGGGAAAGGCCCTTAAATATGAAGATCTCAGTATACATTGTAAACCGCTTAGAGGTGAAGGTGAAAAGGCTGTTTATCCATGTGGTCTCATTGCAAATTCCATGTTTAATGATACTTTTGATACTCAGTTAACTAGTGCAGATGACAATACTAGTGATTTTGAACTAACTAATAAACATATCTCTTGGTCAATTGATCGTCACCGTTACAAGATGACAAAGTATAATGCGTCCGATATTGTTCCACCACCTAATTGGAGGAAGAAATACCCAAACGGCTATACTGATGATAATATTCCAAATATACATGAATGGGAAGAATTCCAAGTTTGGATGCGTACAGCTCCCTTCCCAAAATTTTACAAATTAGCTTTGAAAAATGAATCCACCCATTTACCAAGTGGGAGATATACAATGAATATTGGTCTTAACTACCCTGTGTCTATTTTTGGTGGCTCTAAAAGTTTTATTATAACAACCAATGGTATTACAGGATCAAGAAACTTATCATTAGGGATAACATATCTAATTGTTGCAGGCTTGGCCGCATTATTTGGGGCTATTTTCCTCGTTAAAATGGTCTTCCAGCCAAGAACGCTTGGGGATCACAATTATTTGAATTTCGAGAATCCTGAGAACGCTCAACATGACGAAGAGTATGCTCACGAAGAGATACCGCTACGTGACATTTTATAGACTTATATTTCTATTTATATATATCATGTAACAAAATTTTAAAAATTTTAAACTATTTTATCATGTGAATGCTAATAATATCTCAGACGTGGTAAGATGCGATAAAATTTGCATCTTTTTTAATTAATGAATATTTAATGTATTACCAGATACTACAGAGAAAACTTATACGAATATTTGTTCCTTGTAGAAATGATGAACCTCAGGGGCATTATCTTGTTCCCAAGTATCTCTTTGGAACTTAAACCATTCAGGTAATTCCAATTCGTTCGGAATATGCAATCGTATATAGTCATTTTCCTTGTATTGTGAATTTTCGTTTTTGTAGTAATCATAATCTCCATTCTCTTTTCTATTAAATGTTAATCTATATCTATGGCCAAATATACCCATGTCTGATGTACTTCTTTTCATATTATGACTCTTTTCTGAATCTTCATTAAATTCATCTTCATTTTGCATATCTGGATTTTCCCTCCTCTCTGTTTCTTCCACGATAGCTATCATACGAGCCGGTATTTCTGGTGGGTTACACAAGTCATCCTCAGTAACAAATATTAAATTACTCCTAGAAAGTTTCCTATGATTATCAATCACATCTTTAGTTGATTCAGCATTTAGTAATGCTTTTTTATCAGAATTTATAGAGTCAATTTTTTCTTGTTCTATTCGGAGTTCAATGAGTTCTAGGTATGTTTCTGCAAAATACGATCTATTTTTACCAGCATATAATCTATATTCATTTATTATTGATGATATATTCCATTTTTGAATTTTTCTAAGAATACCTATTATTAGAGCTGTCTTATCAACTAATAAAATATTGTAGAATTTTTGATCTAATAACATTTTAAAAGTTTTCTTTAAACAATAACTCTTTATTAACATCAACTCATCGCTATCATTAAGAGTATATTTTAAGTGTTTATTTTTCATAGATGTTCTCTGTTCGCCGATATCTAATTCACCTTCAATGATTCCATCTATTCCATTAACCGTAGAGCTACCAACTCTTGAATTCGAAGTTGGAAACTCAGATACCTTTGCATCTCCTTGTTCCGTAATTGCTGATGTATCATTACTATCTAAATTTCTTTGGATGGAGTTGAGTTCATTCTTTTTTTCATCATCGTTATCATCTTCCTCTTCCTCAGATGCAATTTCAGAATTTTTTAAACTGTTCACTTGTGGTCCTACATTGGCATAATCTGCTGTTCGTATACTTATCCACTCAATTGAAGACCTATTGAAGAATTCTTTAAAAAATTTTGAAGGTTCCTGACCTCCAATGTATATTACTGTCTTTAACTCTAGTGTCTCTAAGAAGGACAAGTTTAAAGTCTCAACTTTTGAACACCTATATATCCCTTCTTCAGCAATACCAAAATTCGCTGGAGGAACTAACATTTTGAATCCTGTGAAACTAGATGATACACGTATAAGCTTATCGTTGTGTCTTATTTTGTTAATTATTTTTAAATCTATTATTGATAGATCATATTTCTATGGCATTCCATAATAAATATGGTATTTAAATTCTAGATACTTTTTTATCATATTGACTTTTAAAGTACGCCTTGTCGTAGTTCTTCGCCCTCCATAGAAACAACCAAAATAGAATACTGAAAATTTAAGAGCTGTTATAATTAAAGAAACTGATTGATCATGATAAAATTAATGTACATATTTTGAATAGGAGTTGGTATGTTTTATGAATGTTACTATTTTTTATTCTATTACACACTATGTTTTTGTAAATAAGAATAAATCTATCTATATAATAATATATCTCACAATTGGTAATTCTATTGGTTGGCTAAATTCTCCTTTGTTAGATCATCCTGAACATTATTGCTTGCTTGTCTTCTCTGATTTTGTTCCTTATCAAATAAGACTTCTTCACCATCAATATCCAAGTTACCCTTCAATAAACACTTAGATTGGCTACTTTCTTTATCAAAATCTACAGTCGTATAGTTTTCACCTGTTGTAATCTTATTAATTATACCAAATTCCTTCTCTAGCGAATTCTTAATTTGTTCTTCTGTAATATCACGGGTATTTTTGAAAAATACGGTATAACTATTATTATTATTATTCTTGCTTTCCTTATGGTAATTATTGTATGTCGAATTATTAGAAGTGTTTGGACTATTATTACGATCATAATTTGAGTTACTAATACTATATTTTTTCCCAGAATATCTGTTATAAGTATTAGTGCTCATATTAGAATTTGCATTATAATACCCATATTGTTGTGGCATTACATTTTGATACTGATAATAATCATTCATCATATGTTGAGGGAATACTCCCATGTTACCATTTCCTGGAACAAATGTAGATGAATGATTATTATAATGTTCATTTTTAGATTTTAATCTTGCTTGTGTATTGCTTATTTTCTTGTTTGTTCTTGTTTCTAAGAAGGATTGATGTGTAATTTCGGTAGTAATTCTAAATACACTATTTGAAATTTCGTAAACTTGTTCATCATCTTCAGTGGTTGATAATAAGAAATTTTGCGTAAAATTATAAATATTTGTATTCTTCCACATGACTTCACCAGTTAAAGATAATAATATAGTCGAAGTTGACGATGAAGTACCAGATACCTTCTGTGAATCAAAAGTTTTAATTTTTAATTTAGTGGTAGATAATTGAGTCTTCACAGATTCAAAATATTCTTTAATAGCACTCTTCCCACGTAATTTCACCACTGGATACGTTTCATGTTCTTGGTCATCCAATTTTGCTACATCAACAAATACAACATCAGATATATTTGAATAAAATTGAGATACTTCTGCGGGGTCTTTGTTTAACGCTTCATAATACATGAAAACGAAACCAAGTCCAATGACTTTTAGCGATAGTTTAGCCATGTCTTGCACAACTTAATTTGTTTGTGTTGTAATAAAAAAAAAAAGCTTTACAATATATTTTAAATATCTTTGCAATGTTATCTTTTTCTAGATGAGTACGTTGTTCGAAAGGTTGTAATTTCTTCTATTAAAAAAAGGGGTATAAACAGACCAACGACTATTACTCTTCCTGTGTTTTTTTCCCTTCTGCTATAGGATATAGTTAATACACGTTTAAATTCTTCGACAATAATAAATCTGGATAATGTACAAATTAGTACACCCTAAAACAAGTAACGATATAGTTCCTTTTTCAATCAGAGGTGGTCCCACTCAACATTAGATAAATAAACTCTCACACTGTATTAAGGTCAAAATTTCCATGAAAGTATCAAACAAACAATTATAATAATTGTTTGCACCCGCGCAGTCATAAAAACAAACAAAGCACAACTCAAACTGAATTTATTTGCTTTGTAAAGACAATTGGGAGAGAACGGCTTTATACACAATAGAATAAAGAAATTATATGAACATATATTTATTATATTATATTTATATATATTTAGTATGAAAGAAGACCGTCCTGCGAATAATCAAGCTTCATTATTAATATAATCCTGATATAGTTTCCAACTTGGTCCCTTTTCTGGGTCCCTCACATAGATGAATTTAACACCAAACTTTTCAACATCTTTATTTCTTGATTCATCATCGAATAAACATATCTTATATTTTCTCAAATTGTCATTTCCATATATTTTCTTCAATCCATCCCCAATATGACCAATTTTACTCCTTTCCCCCCATTCAGTGGCATCGAATAATTCCCCTAATGTGACTAATTTACCACTATACTCTACTTTAAACTCATTCAACAATTCTTTAGCAATTTCGGGAGCCCATGTTCTCGAGGCTGATATTATCTTAGTACCATGTTCTTTTAAATCAATTATTATCCTTGGAATATCATCATAAAATGATAATTCAAACCCTCTTGCATCAACTACTGTATGTACTTCACCATTACTTTTCTTCACAGGTGTAAAAGGTGGAGCCAAATGAGTATCACAATAACATGGCCATACAGTATAATCTAAATCAAATGCACTAACCTCAGGATAAACACCCATTATAAAAAAACACAATTAGAATGAAATATTTATCAATCTATCAAATATCTGGGAATATCTTAAAAAAACCTTTGTTTTCAGATCTCCTAATTTCTTTGAAAACGAATGTGCAAAATACAATTAGTGAAGTTTTTATGAATTGACTTCTCGAGCATTACAAAATATTATCATACAATTGAATAACATCTATCAATGAATTAATTAACTGATTGAAATAAATGTATGTCTGTATAGAAAATTGAAATTAATACCGTTAATTTTTCGAAATAATTTTTAAGGCGAAATTCTCTCCGGCCACTTCACAGGCAGAGAGATTAATACAGTGTCAATGGAAATGCAACTACTAAGAAAAGGTTATATTACTTCTTCTCACTGTTTTAATGATATATATGTGACTCAATCGATGCTGGTGTTAACAATTATATTTCAAGTTCGGATACAGTTATTGCATGGAGTTTCACAATATCGTTTATGAACAGATCAAAAACACTTTCTTAATAACCATGAGAATTATATATATGTCAGACACTAAGGGTAACATATTGTAAAATTAAAAAAATAATTAAGACTACATAATTCGTATAATTAAAACTAAAAATAAATGATCAATTTTCATATAAAAAGATGTCCGAATTAAAAGTTACTAACAACATAGAAACTAATGAATCAAATGAGATGTAATTCTCTAACTCAGATTCTATACAATATACGACACATATTGCTGGGGTTTTCACAAAACCCATGATCATAACTACCTGCATATTAAACTTATTTTAGTTCCGATTTGCGATTCTCAGTAATGCTATGACAGTTGTTTGTATTCAATATTTACTTTAAAAATCATCGTTGTCTTATAAGTGGTAAACATAACTTTTTAAACTTCGATTATTAACTATAAAATTCATCAAAAGTTTTTTTTATTAAAAGTCAGCTAACTTCTACTCCATCGATATCGTTTATTTTTTTTTAAAATGTGTTTCTTGTAATTTAAATATAGTGTAAAGTAAGTTATGATTTTTGAAAAGTGCATACACCATCACTTAAAGACCTAAATTCAGGCACAAAAATCTGTTCAACAGCAGAATAAAAGCCCGATATAGTAGAACAACCATGTCGAATATTGTAAGAGGAGTAGTATATGATAACTATTCATTGTTTCGTACCCTTTCACCACGGAAAGGAAGTAACAAAATAAAGTTATCGAATAATATATAATTAAGTATATAATACACATCAATAATGAAAATTCAAAACCTTCCAGGGCAACCTCCTGACAGGTTAATATAATAACGATATTTTATATCAACATTGTCAGAAACTAAGGGTAACTTATAGTGACACTTAGTCCAAAAATATTGTAAAGAGATAATTTGCAATAACGGATTTAAACCAGCAATTGTAAAAGACCAGCAACAAAACATAAAAATTAAAAAGACCAGCCATCTATGCTGGTGAAGTGTTCAAAAGAATTATGGCATATATAAAGGCCATCATTGTAAAATAATA